>JABCMJ010001204.1:0-26247 GCA_014822125.1 Arbutus unedo
AAATAGAAAGAGAAGAAAGAGAGGTTAGGGTTTGAATATTGGCTTTTGGTCCCGAAATAAATTTTTTTTTTTTTTTCTGGCATGGGGTGGGGCACGTGCCCCAGCCCCCCCTTGACAGTTCCGCCCCTGCCCACTTGAGTTAAAGCCAATAAAAGAATTCACCAAATCAACATCATGACCATCTCTTGCTTAACGAAATGATTAGGAAAAGCTCAAACAACACAGAGATCAGTGAGTATCTTTTGCAGAAATTGGATACGCCTAAGATGAGAACTCTCTCTTGGTACCCCTTGGTTGTATCCTTTAATGGGAGAACTCCATCGAGGAATCAATTCAGATCTGCAAAAGCTAGGGTTGCTTGGTATTTCGATATCTTGCACGATCGTTTGCTATTATGTGTAATTGTTTTGAAGAATGGTCGATGGACGAGGGAAAGTTGCTGGCAGAAGGAGAGAGAGCAAAGGAGTGGAGCAAGGAGGAGGGAGAAAGCGCGCGAGGGAATTGGGTCCGTACATAGTGAGGGGGAAACGCTGGCTACTAAGAGCAAGTCCAACAAACTCTCAAAATGGTTAGTTTTAGGTATTTTACCTAGCCAATCCAAAAAAATAGAGTTCCAACAAACTCAACAAATAAAAACTATTTTAGTTTGAGCATCTCCAACCCAATTAGCTATATGCATCATTTTAGCAATAATAGCTAGTCTAAGTGTTTTTTTATCCTCCAACTCACTCTTTATTAAGCTAATCATTTTGACACAAACCAACTTACATGTAGTGAGTTGATTCTCACTAGCCAAATCTCAAAATTAATATTTTATATTTTTTTATTCACATTCTATCTCCAACACCTCTTTTTTATTGATTTTGTATTTTATTAACAAGAATTTTTTTTCATTCTTCTAATAAAATATTAATTATTATCGGTGCAAAAAATTTTAGACAATTTGTATATGTTTATAAGGCAATGAGATATTAATTATAGACAATTTATCAAAATAATTTTTTGATTTTTTTCAGTAATTTGTTTGTCAGAGTTCAATAATTTATAAAACGAAATCAGTACATATAACAATAGACAAAGCTAATTTTTAATAAATTCGTATATTTTGACAAAAAAAATTCATTATTGATTAAGTTAAATTGAATAGATAAAAAATAAAGAGTAGGGTTGGAATACATGGATAAAAAAGTAAGTAGGCAAAATAGTAAGTATCTTTTTTTTGTACTTTTGGCAAGGTAAAATGAAGAGTATGGTTGAAGATGCTCTGAATACTAACTAGCTATTTTTACCTAATTACTATTCACTATGTATTAGATTTTTTAATTATTTCTCTCTCTTCTATCTCTTTTAGGAGGATGATTTCAATTAAAAAGAAAAAACAAAATGAATATAAAAAAGATATTTTAATGGTGGATTGGTAAAATAGATAAGGTTGTTGGAGTATTGAAAACGACGTTGTTAGCTTAAATGAAAATTTTACACCATTCACTAGTTAATTTACCTATTTGTTGTTGGACTTGCTCTAATAGCCAGTGATATACCACAAAGGCTAAATAGTCAGCCAAATGGAGAGCACCAGAAAATGATATTGGCTAGCCATAATAGCCAACATGACTCATTTGTTGAGCCCGTTGGAGTTGCTCTTAACTTTTAGTTTCAACTTTCAACTACTTTCCTCAAGGAGCAATTTTCACCATCCATCCAATTTTCTAAACCTTCTCTAGCCAACATAAAATTCAAAATCTCTCATAAACTAAGAAAAAAAGAAAAATCTACGGTTCTCGAAAATGTCCAAGTGAATTATGACCATTCATTTTGAATTCAGAAAAACTTTTTTGGTCTAATTTATGAGACTGTAGCATTGCTCACAAAAAAAAAATATAATTGGAGAACCAACGCGCACTAATCCAAGTGAATCATGACCATTCATTTTAAATTCGGAAAAATTTTCTTGGTCCAATTTATGGGACTGTAGCATTGCTCACGAAAAAATATATAACTGGAGAAACAACATTACACATAATCTTCACTAGCGACCGATGCTCACGCAATGCATGAACGCGTGAATTTAGACAAAATTATGTATTTAGTGATGCGTAGGGTTGAAGTCACAATGAAAAACTTGAAGATTTAGGTAAGGAATATCACATGAGAGGGTTGGAAATATTTTACTGGCACCTTCTTATTTTAGTTATGTGCATGAAACATACATCCGTGAACACTTGAAGAAAATCTACCACAGATCCATGCAACATTAACCCATTAGGTCACATAAACTTGATTATATAAACACTTGAAGAAAATCCACGAAAGATCCAAGCAGCATTAAACCTTCGGGTAACATAACATAGGGTAAATTACTTCAGTAGTCCTTTAAGTTTAAAATTAATTTCGCTTTGGTCCCTTCCATTTAAAATGGCTCAATTTTGACCTTCAATTTAATTTTTTGTTCGAATCAAGTACAACTGTTAACGGCCGTGTGTTTTTTAAGATGAAAAGTCAAATGCTGACTTGTCCAAGGGATATTTTGGGTAACTTACATTTTTATTATTTTATTTAACGGTTGTCTGTGAGTTTTTTGAGATGGAAAGTCAAATGCTAACTTGTCCAAAGGGTATTTTGGTAACTTACTTTTTTAAAAATTATTTTATGCACCTCTCTCTCTCTCTCTCTCTCTCTCTCTCTCTCTCTCTCTCTCAAATAGTCTTTGTAACTCTCCGACAAGCCCCTCTCGTTTTACTCTGACAACAATCCCCTCCCGTTCTACTCCTTGAAAAACTGCTTGGATTTTCCGGCAAGCTATTATCGGAGAATTAGTCCGGAGTGTCACCCCTAGAGATCACTATTTTTCTTGTTTTGTATACCATGTTTCAGATTCTACTCTCGCAATTGATCATTTGAGTATTTACAATGTTGGTTAATCATTTGATCGATCAAATTTGGTGTTTGCATGTTCATCTCGTTCAATTGATTAACCAACCTCATTATAAATTCGAAAGGCCATCATTTTGTGCGTGGTTTTGTAGTGAATCCCTCTGTTAAGAAAGACAAATTTGACCAATATCACTCTATATCACAGGAATTAGAAAAACAAATGACGAGATTGGGACACCGGCAATTAGACCACTTTGTTTCTTTTTCGGTCCAGAGAGTGATGGCAATTCTATTCATTTTAAAGCTCCAACCCAGTATATAATGGTAGCTAGCCAGCAAATCAGTGGAAGCAGAAAACCCAACATACATTTTTTCAAGGAGTAATAGGGAAAGATCAACTTTGGATTAAATGATTGGCAATCTGGCTTTCGAAGAGAAAGGCAAAATCGTGACATTGATAAGTGTAGAAAACGAATCGTAATCAATCCAAAATAATGTGGGTTTTCCACTTTTGGAGATTCGTATCTTGTTTTTTCAAATCTGCGGTATAATAAGCCGCCACTGCTAATTCATTCAATTTCTAAAAAACAGATGATGGGATGTGTGCAGAAATGCCATTACAAACATATGTAGGTATGTATATCCATATGTGCATATACATACTTATATTATCATGAATAATTTCAGCAAATATATAAACATATCGACAATGTCCATATGCAAACTTATATCATAGGTTATTAACTTATTATATCTAACGATTGAGATACCCAATATGGTTATCTACAAATGAAGAAAAAACTGAATCGATCAAGAAAAATCATCAGAGAAACATTAACAAAAACAAAGTAATCAAGTAGTTCGACGACGGCGTGCCTGTAACTTTGAAAGCGCAACATTACCATTGATATCTCTGAATTTGAAATCTTAAACTGTATCGAACTCAACAGCAAGCAAAGGGTTTGAATTTTGTATGATTCAGAGAGACTGATATTGGTTCCGATATGGTTGAATCCGGTGTAGATGAACTCGTCTAGTTGATATAAAGATGGGATTGAGAGGAGAGAGAAAGAACATAGGAGAATAAGAAGGTTTGTCATTTGTCGATTTGGTGGATTTCCCTCGGAGACAGCCTGCCATGGTGGAGAGAGAGAGATTCATGGAGAGAGGTAGATTTGAAGAAGAAGAGAAGTGTGAGGAAGTTACAAAAATACCCTTAGAAATAGTCAACATGATCTTTTTCCGTTAGAAAAAGCACAGAAGTTATCTATTGTCCTTAATTGGAACAAAAAATTAAATTGAAGATCAAAATCGAGTCATTTTAAATGGTAAGGACCAAAGTAAGATTAGGTCCAAATTAGAGGGACTATTGGAATAATTTATCCTAAACTTAATTATATGAACATATGAAGAAACTTATTGAATGCAATATCAACCCTAGTTTAGCGGTCGGTGCCTACGCAATGAGTGGGGGCGTTCACTTAGACAAAATTATGTACTTAGTAACTTGTTGGGTTAACTTGAAGAATGAGAAAGAGGAAATAGGTAAGACTTTTTCATTTGTAAATGAAGAGAAATAAAATATCCAATTCAAGATATTGAAAATAAATTTGGAGCCTAAAAGAACAGGTGACTTCACAATGTAGAGGATGAGATCACGAAGGAAACCAAACTATTGAGAGAAAATTAGGAAAAGATATGAAACTCATATAATGATAGAATTGTACATATGAAACTCGTGTAATCATGGATTTCTTCTCCTTTTTGCCCCCACTTTCTAAGCAAACAATCATACTAACACGAAGTTTTGCGAAATTACTTATTTGAAGCTTTTAATCACAAAGTAAAGGGAAATTGAAAAATATGAACGAGAGAGAGAGAGAGAACACATGGACCCAACCAAACGTGAGGAATCCAAATCTCAGTGACCAATCTTAGGTGTGAGAATAACATCTAGCCTCATAATTTTTGGGATGGAAACTGCTGTAGAAGAGTGGATAACACATACGGTTGCAATTTAAGGAGGGATGGAGAATGACATCTAATCTCAGCGAATATGGCTGCAATTTTAGGGGTGGAGAATGACATCTAACCTCTGTAATTCCATGATTCGAGTGGGATGGAAACTGCAGGGTAACTGCTGTAGAAGAGTGGCAATTGTTGTGGCCATCGCGAGTTACTTTTTTGCCCCTACAAGTATTTTGGAATAATGTTAGTGGGATGTAAAAAATAAGTTTTTGCATGGCATTTTCAAAAATCAAAAGCGTGAGTCGGCCTCAAAAGGGTGTTCACACCAAAAAGGAGTGTTACATTGGTTTATCCATGAGGCATACAACAATCATTTAAGAGAGCATTATCAAGCATCCAAAGTCCTCTAACTCTTTCACTCTCTTATTCAAGTGCTTCAGCCTTAAATTTTCATATCTACTCATTGTAAGGAATATTGATTTGTATCGAGTGAGTTTCAAACTTTTCATATACTTTCTTGTAACTCTCTAAGTAGAGTGTTTGAGTGATAAGCACTTATGAGAATTTAGAACCAAAATACGATTTATTTTAGAGAACATCATCTTATAAGCGTTCACTAACTCCTCAGAAAAAAGCTAGCCAAACCACTAGAAGCCTTGTTTCCTTTCTTGCCAAACCACTATAAATCTTATTTCCTCTCTTTCTTTCTTATCTCTTGCTATTCATTTAAATTGATTGATTTAGTATAGCAATACAATTCAGCGCCTCTTGGTTGCCTTTGGAATAACAAATTTATTTCAAATTATGTAACTTTTTGGATTTTTCAACAGCAGATTTTCACCTTTTCCTTTTCTTAGACGATGAGTACGTCCACAAAATGCAAGACCAATACCCCCATGAAGAGGAGGGAGGGTCAGAAAGTAAAATAAGCTTTCTGAATTGACACCCTTTCCAAAAAAAAATTACTAGGGTAAAGAAAAATTGCCTACCGATAGTTTTAAAATTGTCTTCCCTCAAAGGTTAATAGATTGGATTTTACAGAAAACTTCTTTATACAAAATTTGTTATGTTACAGTAACCACATAATTCATCTGTTATTACAATTCGAAACCACTAGGCAATGTTGTCGTAAAGAGACTAAAAAGAACAAAACACAGAGAAATTAGTAAATATGAACACAAAACAGTCTTCAGATCACAAAATTAGTATAGAATTCACAAATCATATATCAGACGAATGATGCATAGATGAATCTATACATGACAAAGAACAGATACAGAATACGCATTTCTACATATGTATATGTAGTAGGCCGAAATACACAACAATGAGCCTCCGGCCCACGATCATCCTCGGCTAGTCCTACTCGGCCCAAGTTCGGCTAGGCCCAAAAGCAACGCTATGGATTTTCGTCTTGTGGACTGAACATTCTTTTGAGTAAGATTCGAACTCAGCCGTTCGGTCTTATGGCGTTTCGCTTGGCATCAATCCTCGGCACCATCGTTTGGATTGACTGCATCTTTTATCTCTCGGCCGAAGCGCCTATTGCTCTACGCTCGGCCTATGCACATGGGAATGTGCTCTCCGCTTTTCAAGAAGAACGTACGGGCATGCCCGCTCGATCTGCATGTATGTGGGACGCATGGCAGCGCCTCCGTGGTTTCCGGACCACGAGAGCATTTTTTCAGTCGAATCCTACGGCAGGCAGTTGGTTATCTACACTATAAATATTTCCAAGGCACTCCCACTAAGAGGTACACACACACACTTGCGCTAAGACTACTTTCAAGTTGCTTTTACTCTTATTTGAGGCTAACTTGATCATCGGAGTGCCCGCCGGAGATCTCACCTCGGTGGGCACTAATTTAGTGTTGAGTGTTTTGCAGGAAAATCATAGGGTTCGTTGCATCAATCGGAGAAGTCTAACTTGGATTTCAGGCTCCACAATTTGGCGACCACAGTGGGAGATCCACGTGACTTCTCATCCCAAACCCATACTCTTACCTTCACCAAACTCAGCAATGGTTGCCAGCAGCATAGACCCAGCAATATTGCCAATCATTCCACCACCATCACCTATGGAAGTTCGTGCCGACCTGAGGGACAAGGTGTACGTCGAGCGCCTGGAAGCTCGGTTAGCAGAAAAAGACCAGCTCCTCCAATTGGTTAGGGAGGAGGTGGCACAGCTCAAAGTTGCAATGAGGCCTCCCCAGAACGGCGAAGCGTCACAGGCTCGGCGACGCAGGCGTTATCGAACACGTTCTCCCAAGCGAAAACAGCAGCAGAAGTGCCTCACTCTCGAGCGATTAGGAGACGAGGCTGAAGAGGAAAGATTCAACGAGGCACGCGGACGAGAGCGCGTCCACACTCCACCTCTGGAACGTCGCTCGGATGTTGATCATGGAGTTCGGCGGGTCTCGGTTCACAGGTGGCTGGGAGCTCAACCTGTCAGCAGCACCCAGTCATGCTCTCCACCGAATATGGCCTTAGACGTCACCCCCACTTACGAAACTCAGTTGGACAGGAGGTATCACGATCGAAGGGACCGATCCCCTCGGCGCCATAATTATCAAGAACGCTCCCCTCGGTACCACGGTGGGCAAGACCTTAGGCCATAGCTCAACGCCAGGCGAAGGGGTTGAGCCGAACACAAAGTCCAGCAGGCTCAATCATAGTGCGACATCATACACGACCAGCTTATCTCCTTCCCTTCACCAGAGAAATCGACGGGGTCCGTCCTCCATGCGGTTTCAACCCTCCGAAATTCACCAAATACGACCCAAAGACGGATGCCTATCTGCACTTGGTGCATTTTCGGCAGATGATGTCACTCTATAGCTCTGATGACGCCTTGATGTGCAAGCTCTTCCCTTCCAGTTTAGGAGAGCTCGATCTTCTCTGGTTCGACAAACTGCCGAAGGAATCCATTCCCTCCTTCAAGGATCTCTCCCTTGCATTTTTGGCCTGGTTCGTCACTAGTAGTAGATAGAAGAAGGGTGTCGACTCCCTCCTCGCATTACGAAAGTCGGCCAATGAGTCTCTTAGGCAATATGCAGCTCAGTATTGGGAGCTCTTCAATGAAATACAAAGTTGTGATCCGGCCATTGCCATAATCTCGTTCAAACTCGGTCTGGACCACAGGAGCAAACTGTTCGAGGATCTTATGTTGTCCAATCCTTCCGACATGGACGACCTCATGGGGCGGATCGATAATGATTGCCGATTGGAGGAGGCGCGGAGTGAGTGACGTCAGGCCAAACAAAACCACCCCCGTCAGGGGATGGGAACAGAAACATACAGAGCAATGGAGGACGCTGAGGTGTGAACATGGTGACCTCCTGTAGAAAGAAGGGTCCTCACCCTCATGAATTCGTTGCCGTCAAGACAATTTTCAAAGTTTCTACGTACGAGATCCTCAAGAAGATCCAGCATGAGCCATACTTCGAGTGGCCACGGAGGCCATTGAGAGAACTTCGAAAGCACCAGACTCTCTTTACCGCTGCTCCTATCACAAGGAGAAGGGCCATCTGACCACGCGATGCCGAGCATGGAGGGATTTCCTTGAGTGGTTGGTATCACAGGGCCATCTCAAGGAATATATAGACGAAGAAAAAACACGAGCCGGACCTCAATCAGAGCCTGAGAAAGAAAATAATGACGAGGTCAGGGTGATTGACGTCATTCATGGGATGGTGGACGCGGCTGTGGAAGAAGGCCTACGAGCTGAGATCAAACGGGCGGTCAATGGAAAACAGGTTATCACGGTAAGCACGGGCACCAAATGTCCGCATCCAGATACTCGTCCCAAATGCCATCTTTCGTTCTCCGATCAGGATTTGGAACACCTCCAAATGCCGCACAATGACGCTTTGGTTGTTTCTCTCACCCGCGGCAACTCCTTAGTCCGCCAAATTCTGGTAGATCAAAGGAGCTCAGCCGAGGTCATGTACTACTCCTTTTTCAAGGCCCTCCATATGCAAGACTCCGACCTTGAATCCACCGAGGTACCATTGGCAGGGTTCAACTCGGCCCCCGTATGGCCGCTCGGCAAAATCAAGCTCCCTATCCACACCGGCAGTAGAACAGTGGAGGTCGAGTTCGTGGTGGTCGACGTACCAAGCCCGTACAACTCTATCGTCGGTCGCGTCTGCCTGCACAAGCTCGGAGCCGTAGCCTCCACTTACCACCAAGTCCTTCGCTTCCATGGGACATGGAGACCCAAAGAAGTTTTAGGCGATCAACTGTCCACCAAAAAGTGTTATGTGGCGGCGATCAAGAGTAAGGTCTGTCCGGGACAGATCCAATGGGTAGAAATGCCGGATGCTCCTATACTTGATGACGTTGGCACGCCAGCGGCAAAAAAAGCAGTTGAGGACCTGGTAGCCATGCCGGCCAACGACTTGAACACTGATAGAACCTTTCTGTTAGGATCCACCTTGTCCACTGCTGAACAGGAAGCATTGACCAACTTCCTTTGACGGAATAGGGAGGTGTTCGCATGGACGCCGTATGAAATGCCAGGTGTTGACCCTGAATTTATTTGCCGTTCTCTCAACGTAGATAGATGTCGCTAAGCGGTAGTACAGAAGCCTCAACGATCAGCAGCTATCCACACCGACGCCGTCATCGAGGAGGTCAATCGCCTTCTGGAAGCAGGAGCAATACAAGAAGTCCAGTATCCAACTTGGTTAGCCAACACGGTGGTCGTGAAGAAGAAGAATGGCAAATGGCGGGTCTATGTAGACTATACGAATCTCAACGATGCCTGCCCTAAAGACAGCTTCCCCGTACCGAGGATCGACAGATTGGTGGACGCCACTGCCAGGCACGCTCGATTCAGCTTCATGGACGCATATCGGGGTTACCATCAGATAGCTATGCACAGGCCGGACCGGGACAAAACCGCTTTCATGAGCCCCCGTGGATTGTTCTGCTATAAATTGATGCCTTTCGGTCTCAAGAATGTGGGGGCAACCTACCAACGGATGGTCACCAAAATGTTCGGCGGACAGATTGGGGATACGATGGAGGCCTACATTGATGACATGGTGGTCAAAAGCCGGCACGAGACCGACCACCTGACACACTTGCAAGAGGTTTTCGACATTTTGAAGAAACACAAGCTTCGCCTGAATGCCGAAAAATGTGCCTTCGACATGGGTTTGGGGAAATTCCTAGGCTATTTGGTCATAAGACGGGGTATCGAAGTCGACCCCAACCAGATTGACGCTATCAATAGATTGGAAGCACCTCATCCCATTAAAGGCGTTCAAAAGCTAACGGGAATGGCAGCCGCACTCAACAGATTCATCAGCCGGTCATCAGATAAATGCCGACCCTTCTTTGCGTTACTGAAAAGGTGTAGTCAGAGAAGCTTTGAGTGGACTCCGGAATGTGACCAAGCACTGCGAAACCTGAACACCTATTTATCTTCACCACCACTGCTCACTACACCCATAGAGGAGGAGCCTTTATTCATTTACTTGATCGTGTCACAGCATGCAGTCAGCTCGGTTCTCGTGCGACAAGAGGACCGAGCATATCTCCCCATATACTATACGAGCAAAACCCTAGTCAATGCCGAGACTAGATATCTACCTTCGGAGAAACTCACACTGGCGCTCATCTCTGCCTCCCGAAAGCTCGCACCGTACTTCCAGGAGCACCTCATTACGGTGCTGACGGCGCACCCACTAAAGAGCTTGCTACGCAAGGCAAATCTCTCTAATCGTATCTCCAAATGGGCCGTGGAACTAGCCAATTTCGACTTCAATACCAACTGAGGTCGGCGATCAAAGGCCAAGTCCTTGCTAATTTTATTGCTGAATTCACGCCCAACACCGACAGTACTAGCCAACTGCCAAACAAGGAGTCAGTTGACCCGTTGCCTTGGCGACTCCTCCACGGTAACCTCTGGCAGATGTACATGGATGGCTCTTCCAATAACCATGGCTCAGGGGCCGAAGTTGTTCTGATCTCGCCAGAAGGTATTCTCCACGAGATGGCCATCCGGCTCGATTTTGTCGCTTCCAACAATGAAGCCGAGTACGAAGCTGTACTTGCCAGACTCCGTTTCGCCGACGCCCTCGGTGCTGAGCATGTCAAAGCCTATAGTGATTCTCAGTTCGTCGTCAACCAATTATCCGGGGACTACGAAGCCCGAGACGAATGAATGTCCCGGTACGTCGCGACAGTTCAACAACTTACTCAACGATTCCAAGCTTTCACCTTGGATCAGGTCGCTCGAGAACAAAACGCCCATGCCGACGCCCTAGCCGGCCTTGCTTCGACCATAGACGCTGGGGGGCAGCAGACTGTATCAATTAATGTCCTCCCAATGCCTAGCATTGAAAAGCCAATAGCTCCCGTGGAGGTCAACTACCTATCACATGACCCCAGTTGGATGGACCCCATCGTGGCATATCTCAAAAATGAAACCCTACCCGACGATCGAAAGGAAGTACACAAAGTTGTCCACAACACTACTCAGTTTTGGTTGGGACCGGGAGCCAAGCTCTACCGAAGGGCCTACTCGACACCTTATCTTCTTTGCATACATCCGACACAGACAGAAGCCGTCCTTCGTGAATTGCACTCTGGCAGCTGCAGCTACCACTCTGGAGGATGATCGCTGGTTCACCGAGCCCTCACTCAAGGCTATTGGTGGCCGAACATGAAGAAAGAGGCTGATCAATTTGTGAAGAAATGTAACCAATGTCAGAGGTTCTTTCCACTACTGCACCAGCCCGCCGAACTCCTTAACCCCTTATCCAGTCCGTGGCCATTCGCACAATGGGGGCTAGATATCGTCGGGAAATTCTTTGTGGCACCTGGCGGCTTCAAATTTCTCATTACGGTTACCGATTATTTCACTAAATGGGTGGAGGCTGAGCCTTTGGTCACAATCGAGGATAGGGACGTTAAGCGATTCGTTTGGCGGAATATCATTTCAAGGTTCGACATCCCCTATGCCTTTATCTCCGACAATGGCACGCAGTTCGTGGGGGATCTATTTACCAATTTCTGCGCCTAGCACAGGATACGATTCTTCAATTCAACTCCCTCTTACTCTCAATGCAACGGTCAAGCCGAGGCCTCGAACAAAATCGTGCTCGGCGGTATCAAGAAACGGCTGCTAGCAGCCAAAGGCAGATGGGCTGAAGAACTCTACAGCATCCTTTGGGCATACCGAACGACTCCATGCCGATCAACAGGCCGAAAACCGTTCTCACTGGCTTTCGGCATGGAAGCTGTTATCCCTCTTGAATTCGGCCTCCCCACCACGCAAACGGAGGGGTTTGATCCTGACACAAATGATAAGGCACTGTCAGCCGCTTTAGATGAAGCCGAAGAATAGAGGGACGCCACTCGGATTCGAATTGCGGCATACCAGCAGGCGATATCCCAGGGTTATAACACAAGGGTTCGTCTCAGATCTTTGAAACTTGACGATCTCGTCCTCCGGAAGGTAGTCGGTGCAAAACGGACAGCTAAACTCGGTCCCAATTGGGAAGGTCTCTACCAAGTGATCAAGGTAGCCAGAGTTGGCTCCTACAAACTGGAAGACCTAGACGGGACCCCTATTCCCTGTCCTTGGAACGCCCACAACTTGAGAAAATACTATCACTAGATCCCGGGGAGCGAAGTAATCTCCAGTTCTTTATTTTTAACTTTTCTTTTTAGGCCATGTGGCCTTGTGCCCTCCACTGATTTCAAGTGCTTATTTGTATGTCCTATTATAAAATTTTTGTTTATTGAAAACATTATCTTTGTTATGTTCTCACTCGGTCAGACAGCTGAACACTAAACACCAGCCTACGCTTGGTTACCTACATGTGAAATTTCTGACAATTTCTCCAAGTATTTTCTCTCGGTTATAACCAGCCTACGTTTGGTGGCCTACATCAGTATCTAACAACATACGTTCAAAGTTAAGATACAAAACAAAACCATCAACTGAATGCATTAGAAACACAGCTAATGCATTGAAAGTCAAGCTTTAACATTTACAACAAACCGAATGCATTGAAAGCATAATGTCAGTTTCTACAAAGCAAAAAATAAATAAATAAATAAAGAGGGGTGCAACTACAGCTATTACATAACCCGAGCTCATTCATGGGTCGGTGGATCAACAACCCTCCCATCAGACACCGGGGCTCGGTCTTCGATGGCTTTGTCAGCATCAGGAGGAACATAGTGTCCGGCCGGTGACAAAAGCTCAGCCGGGGTTCGATGGCCGATTCGGTAGGGGTAGCAGGATCAGTGTAGCGAGGAATCTTCTTGCACAGCGAGGACCCCTCCGGCATCTGAGCCTCTTTTAGTGCAAGAAGCCAGCCACTGCTAAACGTGCTCTGCAACAAATCAGCCAATTCGGCGTTGATCCTCTCCATCTCTTTTTGATATTTCCCCTTGGCCTCGGCGTAGCCATCGTCGTAGCCTTTGGAATCCATCTCATCCACCCTCTTGGACATTTCGGCATCCTTGTCCTCGAGGGCTTTGGCCAGTGCCTTGGCGTTCTCCTCGGCCTTGGCAACCGCAGCCCGAGCAATGTTCCGCTCTTCTCTCATTTGAGCCTTCTCCTTCTGTTCCTTCTCATGAAGTGCTCGGAGGGACCGAGTCTGATTAGCACTCCTGAGGAGCTCGACCTTCACCGAAACAAGGTGCTGGCAGGACTATATTACAGATATACAATATCAGGTAAAGGATAAGAATTGAAATTATGACAATGATAGAGGAACGACAAGTATAGATGGCCGTACCTTCACAGCATACTTCGCCAACTCGGAGAATGCCACCTCCAAGTTCTTTGGCAGATTATCAGCGTCCTTGGGCAGCAAAGTACCTTTGGCCAAAGCAAAAGCTGTGTGCCGAGTTGTATCCACCGAATCCTCGATGGACAAGGGCCAATCGGCCAACATGAACTTGGGCTCAAACGGTGGGGGAAGAACCGCTGGATCGGACAATGTTAATCCCATAACATGCGTAATTTATCAAAAGAAAGCCTAAAACAATTGATATATCATCTAATTAAGACTACAATCCAAAACTATAATCAAAGAATCCAAAATCTCAAAACTAAGGTGAAACCATCAAGCAAAGTCACCCAACAGGTTGCTGGAGCGACCAAAAGTTGCTTCATGCATTTTTGGACAGAAGAAGTCGCTCAAGCGACCTCAAAGTCGCTCTAGCTATTTTGACGATTTTAGCACTTTTTCAGAAAAATCGCATATTTGCTTTTGGGACCACAAACTCCTAAATTTGACAAATAACACCAAGAAATCAACCAAAACATACTATAAACATATAATAAAGGTGAAACATTCCTACCTCGAACTTCAAATCGAAAGATTTGAAGAGAAACCGTAAACCCTTGCTCCAAATGTGCTTCGAGCTTCAAATCTCCAATTCTGCACTTTGGAAGCACGATCAACCTTCAGATATGGATAGAGCAAGGCTAGGTCACACTATCTCAAAGGAATTTTGGAATGGCTGGACAAACCAAGAGGATTTCTAGAGAGAAGTAGAGCTAATATAGAGAGAGAAATAGAAAAAACTCAAATGAGATGTGTGTTTTCCCCTTTTTTCAAAAATCAGATTTTTAACCAAGTCTAAGGGTCCCCAAATGGTCTAAGCACACCTCACAACGCGCGCGTGTCTAAGTTAAATCACCGGGCTCAAGCTCCGCAACTAAAAATGTCCCGAAACACATAAAAATAATACAATCGTACATCCTGCAATATAAATAAGTCAAAACTTAAAATTTTTCACGCCCTTACATGGTTGAGAAAGGAACAATGCCAGGTAGGTTTCAAAGAGCAAAGAGAGTGGTGGGTACGCCCTAAAAACTACGACTAAACTTACTTTCCGTCTTTTTCTGTTTCTCTACGATAGATGCACTTACGAACGCTCTTGTATCGACCAGAGGGTAGATAGCGCCTATCTATCCGTGGCCCTCATTTATCAATCTAAAGTCCATTGCCTCCAGCCCAATACATGTTGTATTGCTTTGTCAATCCGGTCCAAATAACTTAATTTTCTCCATGAACTTTTTCTATCTCAAAAATTACAAGAGCCCGAAATTTGACCACCCTTCCATCGCGAAAGCCCTCTCTGTTATTTTTTTTTTGTTGATACAGTTGATAATTTCTTGTAGTATCACACAGAATAATTTCTTAATCAAGGGAACACCCTTTTGTTGTGAACCCAAAATATGAAACTGGTTCACATTTTTTATTTTCGAAAATACCATGAACAAACTTTTTTTTTCACACATCACTTATATTGTTTCAAAATTAGCTGTATGGATAAAACAGTAATTCATCAAAACACCCCCTACAAACCCAGCAATTACCATGTGCAGGGATGATGGGACGAATCGGGGCGATTCTTAGGATAACCGTACCCCATCCGCTAATATTATATTCTATCCGAAACTGCCCTGATAACTAAACGGGGGAGAGAAAATACTTCATAACCAAATCATTCAGTTAACCATTCGGTTCAGGAAATATCTGAATTGAACTGAACCGTAATCAAAATTGAAAAAAAAAACTGATAAACAGCAAAATACATACAAAAAATAGCATCTCATTAAATAAAAGATCGTCGATCACAGTTGGAGAGTGAAGAGAATATATATATATATATAGTAGGCTTCTACTGTGGTCACACACACACAGTAGGCTTCTACTGTGGTCTCCCTTAGATTGGTTAAATGTGGACTTTTAATGTACTCCATTGGATCAGATCTGATGGTGTACATTAGTTCACTTAAAACGCGGGTCAGTAAGCTTATACGGGTTACGGGTCGGCAATAGCAGAATGGGATCCGGGTAAATAGAAATAGGTTAGGGTCTGATCCCATTCTCTCATCTCTCTCTCTCTCTTCCCGACTAGGTCAGAACGGGCGCCACTCTCCCCGCTCCTCCCTCTCGCGGGCGGAAGCTCCCTCTCACCGGAGAAGACTGGTGAGAGCTCACACAGACTGTAACAGTCCTGTCTCCCACTCTCCCTGGTTTGTATCAGTCCGTCTCTCTCTCCCTGCTCCGCCCTTTCGCCGGCGAACTCTCCCTCTCGCCGGCGGCTACCGGCTACTGCACCATTCTCAATCCCCATTTTCGAAGTCAGGTATTTTTTTGATTCACAAATTCGGGCTTCTTTAATTGTATTTTGGGATTTTTTTTGGCGATTTACAAATTAGGGCTTTTATCCTAAATGTGGTCTGATTGAACTTCTGCATTGGATCCAAAATGACCTGATATAGACGGTTAGTGTAGTTTCATCATTCCTTTCTTCCTAAATGTGGTATGATTGAACTTTTAGGTTGTACTCTGTTTTTTTTCACTTTTTTCTAAAATTCTGGGCATCATAAGTAACTGCATCACGAGTTTGTTTGACATATTCAACTTATTTGTAGATTTTGCCATTGAAATGCTTAAAAACAAATTGATAATTTTTATGAACTTAAATAATGAAAATTAACTCCTAAATTACTTGTACCAATGAAAATATGTATGTATACTGGTGAGTAAGGCATGGGTAATTTACTCCTAAATTAATCCCCATATAGACATCAGAGCCTCCAAGGCTAGTGAGTAAGGCATGGCTAATTTACTTGATTGAACTAGTGATGAAATTGGTCGGGATACGGCCAAGCACCAACTATAAAAGGCGCACAGGTAATAAAACTACAGATAATTGCACCAACTATACTAGAAAAATGAACTACAAAATTACTCTTATATACTGGACAAATTAAATCACAATTTCTTTGAGTGTTTATTAAATCACTTCGTTCCTTGTATTTATACTGGAAAAATTATTGTAATATACCAGTTCTTGTGTTTATTAAATCACATCGTTACTTTGAGTGTTTCATTTGTTATCGCAGCAAAATATGGAAAGTTCAAATATGAAGTCCGGACAAAACTACCTGAGGTTCAGGAATAAGAATTGCATGTGTGGAAGTAGAGCTACTGTGAAGATATCTGAGTCCGCTCGGAATCCTGGAAGGTTATACTACATGTGCAAGAGTGGTCCAAGTGGTGGGTGCGGCGTTTGGGAGTGGTGCTTACCAATTGAGTCAACCTACAAACATGGTTCCAAAATTATCTCAAGTCATGAAACAAGTGGAGATAGTTATGAAACTGAATCAATAAACCTTCAACCCATGGTCAAGTGTAGACATGACCAAATTGAAGGCCGTGTTGTTCAACTAAAGTTTTTGGTTATTTTATGTGGTGTACTTTCGTTATTTGGTATTTTGCTTTCATTGCAAGCACTTAGTCAGTAATGTGGGTGTAAATAATATGTATTGAACTTTGGCCAATTAATTAGATGGACTTTTTTCAATTCTATAAGGCTGCATATTAACATTATTTTCTCAGAGCCTTGGATTATTGATACATGCAGTGTAAGCTTTTATTAGGGTTCTAAGATTTAAAAAAAACAGACAATGACAGATATTTTACTGCAAGTAATCTCTACGTACTTATTCATAATTAATTTTTGTTAGTGTGTTGCCATTGCTTACCAAAAAATTATTGCTTACCATTGAAGATTGATCCTCGATGGCAAGATTAATTACACTACATAAGTATGCTACTAATGAGGACTAAAAGACAAAATCAAAAGATAGAGACACACTTCCATAGTATACAGCAGCTTGCCCGCTGCTATAATGCGTTATAGCACCAAATAGCTAGATTTGTATTGTAAGCTAAAGCATGTGCTGCCAGCACACCAGGAACCCCAGATGCCAAGTGCATAGCAAGAAATGCAGAGTATAAAGCACCCACATGACCCGTTTGGCTATACCAACAACACCTTTAGGCTATAATATGAACGGCAGAAGCGTAAATTAATTTTCAGTAATAGCACATGTGAATGATACCCCGATACCTTGACCGAACAAGCTTACCTATCACTTTCAAGCACTGTTAAAAAATCTGGAAACAATTGCAGCATAGAGAAACCCCGGAAAGGAACCGGAGCTCAGTGTACAAAAAACCATCCCTAACCGGTATGCAAGCCAAAAAACTAACTCAGCAAAAACATGTGATGCACAAAAGGCAACATAAAACGCAGCAAAATCATTAAACTGCAGGGAACACAAGCCATAAAACCTATTATTAGTACTTGAGAACCATATAACCATTACACTTCCTGTGATTACTACTTCACAACCATAAAACCAATGTAATGGCAGGAAAATCATTCACAAAAACACCAAGGTTCCCTTACAGTTAGAGATTACAAAAGATAACATATTAATACAAGTTCCAATAAGTCCGTACGCTAACAAAATAAAAATAGTTATGGAAGGGAACACAGCCGCAGCAACTTCACATGAACTTCTTCCAACCCTTGGATTGCAGGGAACACAAGCCATAATCAATAAAACCTGTACTTTAACGTGAAGAAATAGTTATAGGTTAAACATTTACTATCATCGTCAGAATAAATATCGTTGTCATCGTCATTCAACCTAACATCTTGCGAAGAGCTACAAACAAAAATGCAAGTTTAAATAGTTGAACAATTAAACTTGAATAAGAAATGAATATATTTAGGTCCATACACGTACATGTTGACAAGTTTTGTGCAATTTCTTTTGTCATGTGATTGTCCTGTTAACCCACAACCATTGCAACGCCTACTCTTGTTCTTTGCCTTTTCTTTTCCTTTCTTCAGCCACTTACCACAACCCTTTGCCCTAGCTTGATGTGGTTCTTTAAAACTATGGTAAAGTGAAATAGGCAGTTAGATACTACTATCTTCGCCATCTTCGCTTCCAAACTTCATGAAAAGTAGTTTCTTTTGGATTGACTTCAAACCTTCTCGAACAAACTCAGTATCGTTTTCAGTGGAAATAGCGTCGTCAATAACATTAGAAGCAAGTTGAAATAGACTGTTTCGTCTTACCAACAAAGGAGTGTCACAAATATCTTTGATGCCCCCACCCAAGTCATCTCTAACTCGCATTACTTTTGCTGATTTAGTCCACCTCCACAATATAAACTAACCAGGCAATTCTATAATCTGCATTCTAGCAAAGTATGCCAACATGTGTCGACATGGAATTCCGTCGCATTCAAATTTCTTGCAGCTACACCTAATGTAGTTTGTTGACTTCTCTACGAATATCTCACGAACTTTCAAACCACTCTCCTTTGCCCTTCCCATATTGCACAATCAATGTTGTTCATCCTTATATGTTATCGTTACCAAATACGCCATACTTTGGAAGAGTTTCTCTTGGAACTTATAAAATCTTGTCCGCGTATACAATTCACTCATTGTTTTCTCGATTACCCATAATATTTTCAAAATGAGTTTCTCATTCACATCTTTGTGATCGAAGTCCAATTCCTTATGCCGTATCCGTGAAAGAGCCCTCTCAAACCACGTCGCAAAATCCCACAAAGAATTATTTGGGGATAGATACTTATTGAAGAATGCATGCGATATTTCAGCTCTTTGACTACTAGTCATGTGGGCAGAAAAAATATGATTCATATATGCAGGAATCCATCTATCACGAATTTTGTGCATGGAATTTAACCATTCATTACTGGATAAGTTAGTTTTATCTAAAACAACTACCCACCTTGATTCGAATTCTTCAGGGCTCTCAGAATCCCATATGCATTTTCTAAACTCCTCATAATATTCTTTATAACTTATTGCACTTATCTTTTCTGAAAATTTACTAACAATATGCCAAATGCAATACCTATGATGTGTATTTGGAAGAACAGTAGCAACTGCTTTTGTCATTGCCGGATCCTGATCAGTTATGATCATTCCGGGAGGACCCGCTGGCATTGCTTTCAACCATTCCTTGAAGAACCACTCAAAAGACTCACTTGTTTCATCACTTAAGAACCCACACCCAAAAATCGTAGTCTGCCCGTGGTGATTACCCCTAATACAGGTGCAAATATCAAAGAATATCGATTTATGTAATAAGTTGTGTCAAACACTACCACGTCACCAAAATATTGGTAGGACTTTCTAGAGGTTGCATCGGCCCAAAAACAACGAGTCATCCTCCCTTCATCACCGTTCTCGAATGAAAACATAAAACCTGAATTTTTTTTTTTTTGCTCAATCAACATGTCCAGTTAACGTTTTTCTCCTATTCCATTCAAGATTATAAATATCTTGTTCTAAAAATCTCACATTATTAAGACCTCCAGATTGCAACTCTAAAAGACTCATTTGTTGGTGGGTTGGCACATTTGCTACTGCAAGTTGTTGGGTTAACGCTTTTTTCGGCAACTGACACTTTACAATGTGACCGCAACAAATGCACCCGCTTTGGCGTTGTGAGAGGGTGGTTATGAACCTCGATAAATTGGGAGACAATGAAACTATCATTTGACTGGTCCTTCACAACAGACACTTTTGCACTTCACCTCTCTCTAATTATCCCTTTACGTCGTACAATGTGTCCGGCATTCTTTTGGGCACTCATCCCCTCTTTGCAAAAAACAAACTCTTTTCGTATGATTTCATTTTTTTCCCTACTCCTCTTGCTAAAATGAACCCGCGTACTAAATCCAGATCCCCTCGCATAATTATTGTAAAATTTCTGGACATCCTCTAAATTTTCAAACTGTTGTCCGATTCTTGGTATCAAATCACTCTTTACTTGAGGAGTGTAAAGTACTTCAGAAGAATTACCTAATGATTCTATGGGTTGAACCGGTGACGGTGACAAGTCTTCTATATCAACAAAGCACTCCATAAGACAAGTATAGTCTGCAGCAAGAGTGAATGTATTTATTAATCCTAAATCAACAAAGCTCACTGTAAAGTTTATCTTAATTGAATGCTCTAAATGAACATAACCCGCTGTAAAAGCTTGTACACCCAGCTTTTGGATTTGGAATGCTTAACAAGCCCCATCCAGTGATTGTATACAAGCATGAAGCATTCCATCTACTGATTATCTGATTTATCTGGTTGTTATTTTTGGTGAAATGGGTAGGTGTTTCCATATGAGAAAATCAATCTGAAAAATGGAAATCCTAAAAATGTTGTGGAAAAAAAATGACAAAAACTAAAAAAAAACACAATTTTTTTCAAGTACTTGTTGCTGGTGATTAAATGGATGAAGGAAAATGGTTTTGGGAATGTGGGTTTGGTATTATAATTCTAAAAGATCACCAGAAATTGAGAAGAGAATTAATGGAATTCTAGGAAATCCAGAAGTTGTATTGAGAAACACAAGAACATGACAGTTTTCGAGAAACTTGAAGGATCAAATGTAGAAGTTTGAAGGATCAAACCTAAAAGTTCAATCAGACCACATTTAGGAAGAAATGAATGATGTAACTACACTAACCGTCTGTATCAGGTCATTTTGGATCAAATGCAGAAGTTCAATCAGACCACATTTAGGATAAAAGTCCTAATTTGTAAATTGCCAAAAAAAATCCCAAAATACAATTAAAGAAGCCCGAATTTGTGAATCAAAAAAATACCTGACTTTGAAAATGGGGATTGAGAATGGTGCGGTAGCCGGTAGCCGCCGGTGAGAGGGAGAGTTCGCCGGCGAAAGGGCGGAGCAGGGAGAGAGAGACGGACTCACACAGACCAGGGAGAGTGGGAGACGGGACTGTTACAGTCCATGTGAGCTCTCACCAGTCTTCTCCAGTGAGAGGGAGCTTCTGCTCGCGAGAGGGAGGAGCGGGGAGAGTGGCGCCCGTTCTGACCTAGATCGGGGGGAGAGAGAGAGATGAGAGAATGGGATTAGACCCTAACCTATTTCTATTTACCTGGATCCCATTCTGCTATTGCCGACCCGTAACCCATATAAGCTTACTGACCTGCGTTTTAAGTGAACTAACGTACACCATCAGATCTGATCCAATGGTGTACATTAAAAGTCGACATTTAACCAATCCAAGGGAGACCACAGTAGAAGCCTACTGTATATATATATAAATGACGACGTTTTAATTTTGGTTGGGTTCGGATACCGATTCGGTTATTGATCTAAATCATAACCTAACCAAACCCAAATGGATATTTATCCGTTCCTATCATACCCATACCTACAGGACCATACCTACAGGACAATAAACAGTTGCGGTTCGAGAAAAATTAAGTGACTTAGTTTAGATAACCATCAGTTCAGTCTGAATAGTCATCCCTAACCATGTGCAGTTCCAACTGCCTGCTCTGAACCAGCAGCCCTCTCTCTTTCGTATCCTTTTTCCTCTCTGCATCTCTCTGATCACTTTGTCTCATTACTCACAGATTTCTCTCTCTCTTTCACAACAAATCAACCGCGTGTAGTGCTAATGGAAGGAAACCTCCTGTTTTCTTTCACAAGGTCCTGTTTGCTGTCCTTTGAATACTTTTGGTTTTTAAATTTTTGATTTTTTACGTGGTTTATGTTTCGGAACCATGATGGTGATCCAATGTTTTACATCATCCTGCCGATGGCTAATTGATCTAAATTTTAAATGTGGAAGGTTATTGCAACGACGACCTTATTTTATTTCCGAATTACATCTTCGCCTCCTCCCAAGATCTCAAATTCTCCAACCAACTCCATGACAATATCTACGGCAACATATATCTTGATCCATTAACATTCTCTCCCTCCCCTCCAATTTCCCTTTCGAAACGGCCAATACAATGTTTTCTTTTGTCGTAGTATGAATGATGGAAATCCATAAAAAGTGAAAGTATGCAAATTTATGCTTGGTTACGAATTGTATGTTTAATGTGTTATGAATGATGGGAGGGACATAAAGAAAATCATTTTTGAAGTTAATGCCGATAACGTAAGCAACAAATTTATAATCTAAAAAAAAAAACTACAATCTGCCGGAGGATCATAGGCATCAGTTTTTTCTCCTACTTTAGTTTTTCCCCCTGCTTTTTTTGTTTACGAAATGGGTTTCACGTTTGTATATGCTGTTGTGTGATACACGCACTTGATGAGACATAACAATTAACTGAACGTATGCAGATGGACGAATAAACTACGACGAATTTGAGGCCATGATGAAAAAAGGTAAACTAGAAGCAGCTCAACCAATTGACGCGATGTATTTCTCCGATTCTGCATTTCTGAGACAGCAAAAAACGGTAAAAATTTTTTTTAAATCAATTTAGGTTCGTGATATCTGATTCTCAATACTTGAAAATTGATGATCTCTACGATCAACGGCCAATCCTTATGTAATACAGTAATAGAGTACCTTCTTATTTGTTTAATAGAGTACCTCTTCTTCTTTCGTAAACAATATAATAGCTACTGTCAGTGGCGGACCCAGAATTAAAATTTGGGGGTGACGGTGAATTAAGTCGTCACTCTTTATCATTCATTCATTATCACCGTTCATTTCAATTCCTTCTTATTGTGTAAATTTATTAATTAACTTAAATAATAAAAAATTATTTGATGGTTCACGGGCATCGCAACGAGATGCATATATATTTTTTTCACCACATATGGTGTGAGTATAAATCTTATATAAATATGTGATAAAAATAGGGACTAAAAACACTCGAGGTAGTGTTTCGGAAGCACCGGACGACGTTTCCTTAAAAAAAACATTTCCACATTTAAAAATAAAATCATTTTTTTCAAAATGGGAGTGGCACCAGCCACCTCCCCTCCACTGTGATCCGCCACTGGCTACTGTCAGTAGCGACACAAACTATTGATGCAATTATAATTTTTCTATTTTTTGCAATAAAAATTGCGAAACTCCAATTTGGAGCCTATATTGTTAAGGTTTTTTCAAGATAGTACTTTTACTCCATTTACATTCAAGATTCATGCTTTCGACTTTAACATCACCATAGTTTTTTTTTTATTTTTCTCTCAATAATTTGAATTTCTTATGATTTCATTCTCTATATTGTGTAGTCAGAAGTCACAAGTTGTTTTCTATTGCAAATCTATTTCCAACACTACGGATTGGGTATTTTGTTTCTCAGCCTTTACATATACAAAATGTTGGAAAAATGGTTTGAAAAACATAATTTTTGCTAAATTTGAGCTAAAATAAAAGTGAATTCCACATAATTTTATGCGTGGATCTAAGTGGCAATGTGTTTACATACACATGGAGCTTAAGATTGTATATTTGGTTAGGCAAAACCATTTATACGTGAATTAGAAATTGAATCTAAACTAGACTCCAAAGATTAGTAATTTTTGGTAACAATGATGTTAGTCCCACATAGGAAAAATGTGGATCTTTCAAGTTGCTTTTATAGCTTAACATTAGTTAAGAGTTTGGGTCCCAAGGGGCACCCCACTTTTGTGGATGAGAAAGGACTTAGGCAGCGTGGGCTTTGGCCCAAATTACTACACACGCCCGCCGCCGTCTGACCGGCCAGGCTGGGTTCGGCACCCCATTTTTGTGGATGAGAAATGACTTAGGTAGCGTGGGCTTTGGCACAAATTACTACACATGCTCGCCGCCGTCTGATCGGCCAGGCTGGGTTCGGGTTCGGGTCATTTAGATAATATTCTTTTTGTTGAAAATTTATTTAATTAAATTAATTATTTAATTAATTAAATTAATTTCGTTTTAGAATTTTATTTATTGGACTCGGTTAACCTGTTTGGACTAATCCGCCTGTTTCTGACCCGCGTGACCTAACCAAACCGTGTCTGACCCGCGTGACGCAATCGGATTTGACCGTTGGTTCTGACCGTTTCAAGGCCCAACGGCCAAACCGTTTCAAGGCCCAACAGCTATGACCTTTCGGCCGAACCATTGCACCCAACAGAACCAGTTTACCTGTTCGGACCAAACTGGTGCAACTCTTGGGCTGAGTTGCACCTTTCCATTGCCTATAAATTAGAGGCTTCCCATACCATTTTGAAGACAATAAAAATTTCGTATCAAGTACTCTTGTATTCCATATCATACTGCTACATAATACCATTCGAGAGAGAGAAGAGCAGTACACATTAAGGTTCGATAGACTATTAGTTTGTAGTGCTGCTACTACTAGTATAGATCGTTGCATTTTGGGAGATAGACGCCATTCATCTCGTACCACCGTAGCGAGGGCGTATTTTGTCTTAAGGAGATTGTGTCAAACACAAATCTCGATCAATAAGTATTCGTGTTCTACTAACTCATTCACCAAGTGCTTGGTCATTGAAATTCGTTCGCAAAACAAGTAAGTTTCTGCCATATGATTTTATATTACTTTTCTGTCGTACTTCTACATACATAACAGATTATTAATAGCATAGATAACAATCTTAAGACAAAATACATATTTTCTAGACTATTACAAATCTGTTGTTGACAAAATTTTATAAACAGTTTACAATCTGTTTTTTCAACATTATTTTACAGATTATTTTTAATCAGTTCTGTGAAAGAAAAACAAACTTAATATAGTGATTCAATTATGTTTTCCTTAGACGAAATTATTCTGTTTCGTTAGACAGAATTATCTGTTCTACAATCTTAGACAGAATTTTTGTACATCTTGTTCTACTTCCACATATTTGTTTTATATTCATAACGTACGATTGTTTGATTGTGTTATTTAAAATGATAGAAGTGCAACAAACTCCTACACCCGCTACTTCTAATATACCAACAGTGGCAGTTGCGATACCGACTGCGGTTCCAATGAATCACGGGGAGAAATCCGAGAAGGTCAATGGAATAGAGTTTAAGAGATAGCAGCAGAAGATGCTGTTCTATCTTACAACTCTTAACCTTACAATAATGACAGCAGATGTTCCAACTTTGACGGAGAGTAATACCGATGCACAGAGCGTTGCAGCAGTGGATGCTTGGCAGCATGCTGATTTTCTATGTCGGAACTATATCCTCAACGGGTTGGATAACACATTGTACAATGTTTATAGTCCACTCAAGATGGCCAAAGAACTCTGGGATTCTTTGGATAAAAAATACAAGACAGAAGATGCCGGTTCGAAGAAATTCATGGTCGGTAAATTTCTGGACTATGTGATGAGTGACTCCAAAACAGTGATCAGTCAGGTTAAAGAAATCCAACTCATTCTACATGATATTCATGCCGAAGGTATGTCTCTCAGTGAATCTTTTCAGGTTGCTGCGATTATTGAGAAGTTGCCACCCGGTTGGCGAGATTTCAAGAACTACCTGAAACACAAGCGCAAGGAGTTGAAACTCGAAGAACTAATAGTTCGTTTGAGGATTGAAGAGGACAACCGTGTTTCTGACAGAAAGGTCGGTAAAAATCCGATGATGGCTAAGGCCAATGTGGTGGAACAAGGCGGAACATCTAAGAAAAGGAAGTATTCTGGCCAAGGTTCGAGTCAAGGCTCGAAAAGTGGAGTAAACAAGAAGTACAAGTTCCAAGAGAAGTGCTTCAAGTGTGACAAATAAGGACACCGTGCAGCGGACTGTCGTA
>JABCMJ010001205.1:0-13272 GCA_014822125.1 Arbutus unedo
CAGTCTGAAAGGCAAGGAAGCAAATTTCATTTTGTTAGTGACCAAGGGAAATTGGGGCATGTATAATTTTCTCTTCTCAATCATATCATGCACTTTTCCTTGAAAATCACTGCCCAGGGAGTTTAAGACTCTGGTTCGTTGTTTGTGAAGTCAGATGTACTGTTTGCAAAGTTTTTGTTCCACTTCTGCATATGAATAAGCCTATGTCTATTAGTGTGGAGGGAAATTGAAGGATTTGAAACGTTATTGAGAGTGGGGTGGAGTGTTTCCTTCATTTTGACCTTTTTCTTGTGGTTTTAACACAGTTGTTTTGGATTTCATTAGAAACGACTGACCTTCTCAGCGGATGAATTGTAGTTAGGAGTGAAATGCTACTTGAATCCTGAGTTGGTTGGTTCTCTCTGAAATGCATTGAGGCGCAGCAATTGGATCGACATCTAGTATGAAGATTTTTATTCCTGATAGTTCTCTTGTTTAGCTTGAACGCAAGTCTCCAGCCTATTCGAGGATTGACAGAACAGGATTGTGCTTACCATTAAGCTTCACAAGAGTTCTAAGAGGGCTTTGAACTTGACTGGGGCAATAAATTCGACAGGTAATGCTCTGCTACCATCATCTTCCAAATTAGTCAGATTCAGGCAATTCTGATTTTGATCGTATTGATTGAAAGGAAACTTAATTCAATATCCTCAAACCCTAGAATTGAGCTCTTGGGGGGCATGTCAAATCACCCGACTATCCAAGTTAGAGAGTACAATTACGGGAACAAATGGTCTAATGAAACGCGATTTTCACGTTAGGTTCAGAAAGCACTTTTTTCATTGAAAATTTCTCTCTCCCTACCTAACAATATGAGGATCAAATGATGTGGTTAATATCATACGGGCCAATAAAATCCCTGAACAACTAGGCATGTAAGGTTAATGTATCTACAGCAGGATATGGGACCAAGAGCAAGTTGACATCCAAATAGACCATGCCAGTTTGGTTTATTTGATTTTCACATCAAAGCTTTGCTTCAGCTGCAAGAGACATATGGATGCATGCTATTGGCAGGTGCAGATCAAAATTTCTCAAGACGGTGTTAAACATAAAATACTAAAAAAGAAGAGCTCTCGTGGAGTAGTTTTTATTATGTCTACCTTCAAATTGCCCCTATCTATCAACATGGGATCCCCGAAAGACGAATAAGAGGCTTCAAGCAATCTGGAATCTCATATTTGTTCAAGATGAAGGGATAGTTTTCACTAGGGATCCCAGTTGCCAATTAGGTAAAGTCTCTCGATTTTTGTCATGCTTGGAAGGATCACTTCTACTTGAGCATGCAATCCTATGAGTTAATTACTCGTTTCAATACGATTATTTGAAACAATACGAGACTTTGGCATTTTACCGTAACTCAGAATCTTTCAACTCACAAAATATACCTATGGTAAGTGATTTTCCAATCGGATCAAGTGAATCCAATTGCCAAGCACTGCGTCGGCCCTTTATAATTGGAAGTGTTATTTCTAAGCATTCCTTAAGGCGGCAAGGTTCATAGATCTTCTTGACAACAGAACTGTATATAATCAGAGACCAAATCTACTGACTGCGTTTCTCGGCTATCAACTTCATGTTCATAAAATTTGTTTGCGTGGATAAAATTAACAGCTAGAGGATTATTTGGTAAGGAGTTTCACACGAAAAATGAATGATTATTGAAACCCATTCCCAAATTGAATGATGGTATTCCTTTGTCTGCTGCCACCTTTAAATTTTACCTGATTTTATCAAATGATCCCAATCTTCGGTCTGATCAAATAAGAGATCAGATCGCTCTTAGAAACATGAAACAAAAGCAAACTCGCATACTTCTTCACAAGTGAGGTGAGTGGTGCCCTATTTTTGATTGAACTAGCCACAACTTTGGTCGAAGTCCGTTTAAACAATTAAACCCAATTCCCTTGGACAAAATGATATCAGGCTAGCACAGGGAATCAATTTTACTGCTGTTGGTACCCTTTTCTGTACCATCAGATCCAGAATATGCTCTTAAAGTGTTAAGCCATCACAGAATCACATAATATTAAGGCAATAACCACATAATATTAACCCCTTTTATTCATACAACTGGATACAGACGAAACTGAAGCTTTGCAGGTTTCACTTCAGCAGTACCACAAACATGGAAGAAGGGGAAAACTAGAGAGAGAAAAATATACAAAGAGAGAGAGCCCTAGTTATATATTGTTGAACCCCTCCTACTTATGCCACAAGATTTCTTCTCAGCAATGTTGAAGATGTGATGAACTCAACCTCCCCCATACATGTCAGCCACATCTTCTTGTTGCACCGGTTTGGTAAAAAGTATTGAAATGCAGCCAATAAACCTTCTTATGTGCCCAAACAACCCAAAAGGTCTATAACCAATTAGGTCAAAAAATAGGGGACACATAAGGAGAACAACGATAAAGAGAAGCCACAAAACAACCAAACCAGTTTTTTGGCCTAATGGATCAAGCCAAACAAGAGGGGAGATAAGAGATTTGAACTCAATTGGGTTTTGAAAAAGGGTCAACTAGAAGGGGGGCCAAACAAAATAGAGAGAAAAAAGAGGGCTAATTAATCATCTCCTTGTATATAGGAGCAGAGAAGCATGGTGGCGCAGCGGCGGAGTATGTAAATTCTGGCTCTTTGTTCCTTGACCAAAGAAGCACACTTCCTTGTGAACCCATTACCCTTTCGCTTTGAAGAGCCAGTGGTTGCTCTGCTACCCTTTGACTGTTGTTGCTTTAGCTCAGCCATGGATGAAAAAGATAAAAGATTTTCTGAGAATGGTGCAGAAACACAAAAAAAAAAAAATCAAAGCTAGGGGAAAAAAAGCTCACAGTTTTAGAGCTAGACCCTGAGTGGGGGAAAGTGTTGGGGAGTCTAGTATTTATAAACCCAAAAAAAGGGTTGACTATATATTGAGATGGGGAAGGGGGAGGTGAGTGAAGTGAACATGGTCAAGTTCGAAAATTGAGGGATTTGTAGGGAAAGGTGTAGCTTTTGGCAGTGTTTTCTCACTAGAAAGAGGAGTGCACGTGAGGTTGGATTTTTAAGGATTGTAAAGCAAGTGCAGTAGTGTGAAGAAGGGATGATTGTTTGTCTATTCTCTCATGTGATTGTGTGCAAAAGGACTAGAAAAATTGTAAAGGAAGCATGAGAAAAGGAGGAATGCACTAATGAGGACAGAGCAGGGGAAGGGGAGGGGAACATGGTGTCGGCTAACTGATCCCTGCTTTGGGGTGGGTTTGTGGGCAGTTTCAAACTCCCAAGCCTTGATTTTCTCTCTCTCTCTCTCTCTCTCACACACACACACACACACACAAAGAGTTGCATAATTAACTAAAGAAACATAAACTAGGAGAAGATAATGTGTAGCTAACATCTGGAAACACAGTAAGAAAGAGGTTGCTTAAGTTCCTACCAACAGCAATAAACTTAGGTGTCCGTGCCTGACATTATGCCCATAAAACAATTGAATAACAATGGGTTACTGACATTAACGACACAATGCTTGGGTTCATAGAGCATGAGATTGTTTTCTGACTGCTACGTTCAAACTTCAAACCCTGGCACCCAAAAACTAGACATAGAATAGCTTATTCAAATTTTTATAAGAAAACTACGTTGGTTAGGTGGATCCTCCCGTGCCCAAAACTGCTGAGACGAGAACAAAAAACTGGAGTACTGGTACCAGAATGAAGCAAAAGTATGCAAGCACACAAGCAGCCTTCTGCCCAGATTAGATTTGTGTTCTATGCTTAGGATGCCAAGCCTGCCTGTGCATCTGGGAATTTACTAGAAACATTTTTACCTGACTGGTTTGTCTCCGATTTGCGTGACTCGAACGTGCACACAAACATTAAGAATTTAGGGTGGATAACACCTGCAAAGGCTGCACTTAACCTTGGAAAACTGAAAGTTTCATTGGGACCAAAGCAGGTACAATTTCAGTACACGTGCAATGAATTGAATCACGTTAGGAGGGTGGAAAAAAAAATCAGCTTGTGATGTTCACGAGGACTAATCCATATCCCTATCCTTCATATTTTCAAAGGATGTAATTATTCCAATATGTTTCCAGATATCTTGAGAGTAATGAATTAACTGCAGTATGTGTAAGGTAAATGTGGGGTTATGATTCAATGAATGAAGTGAGCTTTCTTTCCACGAACATTCCATTCTAGTTCTAGATAATTCATCCATGTACAATGTATCTCCAAGAGATTTTAGTGATTTCCGTTTGGGTTTGTTTGGCCTCCCGGAAAGGCCTCCGTCCTCCCTACATATCCAAATTTTATTCCCGAGACCGACAGGTCTATTGGAACCATCAACCTACACTTGGTCTGAACGGGGAAGCTGTAGTGAAACCTACAAATTGAACTATTCACCTTGTGGATTTGGATAATTAAGAGCATCACCAGGCTATAGCACTTTTGTAGAACAAATTTGTACCCAAATATCTACAATGGTAGGCAGTATTTAATTGCCATAATGTAAGTTGGTAATGAATCTCAAAGGGAAATGAGCGTACAAGTAGCTTGAAGCATATGGTATTCCTTTAAAATTTGTAACATTTTCGCCATGCGTCAAGAGTTGAGATATTTTTCACAAACCTTCGACTGAGGTATAATTGGATTTACGGTGCTTGGGTACAATCAAGTACACAGATTACAGGGCCGAAAAAACAGAATCAGTAAAGCTTAATAGATACAAGGATCACAGGATATTCTTCCACTGGTAGGGATTCCTGTCAAATTGCTTGCTGTTGAATAGATGACCGAAATGTTTTTGCAGCATTATCCTTGCCCCAATACCATGTATCTGCAGATCCTTACCGTGCTTTCTTGATAACATCGCATGTTTGCTTCAGATTTGGAAGGTTTTTTTACACTAGACTTGCCTCAGCTAGCTTTTTCTGCCCCTGGGAAGCAAGCAACTCATAATCCTGCATTGCCCACACAGAAGGGTTGGCTTAACAACGTATAGACACGAATGCACACATGCATCCCTTTTGTTATTTCTTTGTTTGAAATTTTTTTATTGAGTTATGTTGTACTTCAGTTTTCTTTTCTTCCTGTTTCAACAGTCAAAGACACGGTAAAAGTGTTCAAGCCAGGGTACCAAGATGTGCTAAACAGCCCTTACAGGCTAAGCCAGCTAGAAATAAAATGAATGACATAAACACCTCGAAAGCAAAATAATGTTAACCCCTCTACCGAATCTAGTCCACTAAGCGAACGTGATGCATAACTATAAAACAAGCTTTCTCTTTCCTGATAGTTTTGTGTTGCCAAGAAGTAACGGTGTTAAAATTAAAGGAAATTCAAAGTTCAGAACGGAACTCTCAACTAGGATACTACAAGGACAACTATGCAAAATAAAGTTCTTTAGCAACTTTTAAACAGAATACGAAATGACCATTCCAAACTCAAGAAATACCATTCACGTCCGCCTGTGCAGCAAGAAATAACATTATTTTGACATCTAATTGGAAATTACCTGTACAATAGCTTGTGCACAAAACTTTCCTGAAAGGACAGCACCTTCCATAGAAGCCAAATATTTTTGTTTTGTGTAGTCACCGGCTATATAGAACCCTTCTACTGGGGATCTTTGTAAGGGACGGCAGGGTTCACAGTCCGGGATAGTTTTATAAACAGACCTGAAGAAAGGAAAAGGCTGGGTTTCAGAAGAAAGATATGTCAAAGTGAAGAACCGCAGCATGCATGGCGTGTGGGTATCGTGCTCATGCACTCACATAGGATTTTCTATTTTTTGTTCTATAAACCCTATTGGTGTATGGTGTTTGTATTGAGTGGAATGCGGATTACTAAAGCTACAGAGATGATTATATCAATAGGAATTTCCTGAAGTGGACGACAAAGGGAATAGAAGTAAGTGTACAAAACAGTTTTGACACCGCAAGAAGTCCAATGAAGTATTTCATTTTCGCAAGCAGGTCTACATTTTTCTCCCATTAAAAAGACTCTAAAAAAGGTGGGTTCTAACCTTGGTGTTTTAACAACATGGTACTTCAATATTTTTGCTTTGCTCTGATCTGCAGAAATTTCATCAGGAAAGAGTTTTGCAAGTTCCTTCATTGTAGCATCAATAATTTCTTGATCACTTTTTGAGATCCATTCCTCTGCAGGTGCGAAAACCAATTCCAGCATAGAGCGATTTGGGTCGTAATATTCCTACACAATGAAGGCAATAATGAGGCACACTTTTGGCGAAAAATGAAGGATGATGACTTTCCAAGTCTTCACCAGATATGGACAGAAAAGAAAAATGGATGAAGGGACATTGTTAATGCATGGAAACCAACAGGGAACAAGTGATTGATATAACCATTGGTATGTTTGAAAATATTTTTTGATTATTTGAATATAATTTTATGCAGCACGGACCTTCTATATGTGCATCATACAAACAAACATCCTATTTGAACAAGAGACAATAAACACTTGCTACCAAAAGCTGGCCATTGGCCTCATCAAATCCCAAAAGTTCTTCCCAATTATGGTTACAATATGACTTCAAATGCCTACAATGTGATGATGTTCATATCAATAACACAAGGAAAAGATGCAAAAAATGGCTTGCATTAGTCCAATGTGCCAGTTCATATTGGCATTCTTTTTGCCAAAGTAAGGAAATTGCAGGCATATTAAAAGATTACCTTGCATGTCACAGACATGTCAGCATACACACTGAGAAGGGGACTTCTGCATGAAGATAAATCAATAGCTTAAAATAGATCTTCATAAGCAACATTCATAGAATCGCATTCGGTAGAAGGGAATAGAAATTGGAAGTTCAAGAGAGAAGGATATACTGAATGATCGATCAAAACATGTGAAAAAGAGGTGGTTGTCCAATTAGTACTCAAAACTCTTTTGAGGATATATTACACTGAAGAGGCTGCTGCCGTAAATGTGCAAAACTACTTGGAAGACTAAAAATGGAAAAGAAACGGATGTTAAGACTGACTCCCTTAATTTTCTTCTCTGGGACAGTTGAATATTCGTATAAGGGTTTATGTTACTCATTAGCTCCCAGTTTTGTGAGCTTTGAATTTGAACGTTATACCCTTCTTGTCCTTTTACTCTTTGTTTCTTCAATAAATTCTTCCTAAACATGCCCCCCACCTCCCAACCACATAAAAAAAAAGGGGCTTGGGTGAGGAGGCGGAGAACGAAGAAATGAATGAGAATGACCTGCTAAAGAGTAGATGATCGTATGTGTTCCTGAGTTTCCTGTCAAACCTGCAATTGATGTCAACTAAATATCAGCAACCAATGAGCTCGCAAATCAGCTACTGACGAGTGAGTTATAATATGGCTCCAAACCTAAAAGTAATGACATAAATTAACTTGTGTTCAACATGCTACATGTTTTGCATCATTAACTATATTAAGTCATAATTCAAATTGCAAACATTTGCTGCAACACTAGCAAGAGAAAGAGATGAAGATTGACAAAAATGAAGGAACATGCTTGAGAAGTGCAATAACAAGAATGTCCTTAACTTTCCTCCCTAATCATGATTTCATTGCAACATTGCCAAAGACTTTGACATCTGATTACCTTATCTTTACAAGTTCACACCAGTTGAACAATGAAATCTAAACACTCTATCAGTACAGGCCACGCAGTCCTAAATTTGCATGGATAGGATCATACACTTCTCGGGCACAAAAAATAATTAAACATAAGCAGAAAGAATCATACTAACCATATGTGAACATTTATAACAGGAACGCCAACTAATTTCTCCAATTTTCTGAAGTAAGGAATCTCTTTCCAGTCTTCGGGCAAAAGAAGCTTCAAGATATCAACTGATCGGAACAAAAGCATCAGTAATCTTGGACTCTTAAGTTACCAATATTGGGTGAATCACAATGGGGAAGAAAATAGTATACCTGGAGTGGCAAAAACATAAACATCCCCTTCAATCACATTACCATTATTTAGTAAAAAGTTCTTCACGGTTCCATCTTTATTCAGCTCAATCTTTTGAATTCGAGAATTAAGCCGGACTTCACCACCTAGTGACTTAACGTGATCAACAATTGGCAGGCAAAGTCTCTCTGGGGGGTTACCATCCAAGAATGCCATTTTCGAACCATGCTTTTCCTATTTATCAATAACTCTTTGAAATTAGCTAGTGTTAAGTAAAAGAAACATGTTTCATGTGATTCCTTAAAATGACAACTGGGAAATAATTACAATAGAAGAAAAGCGAATTCTATAGAAAAAAAATGCAAATAGCTTGGTTTGCGATCACATACATTGCAGTAAATACTCCTCCATAATTACTTTCAATGACCACCATACAAATCTTATGGGATATATGTGTAAACATAAATTATCGAATAGAAGAACAACATCGAACCTGAAGAAAGCGGTTCAAAGCAATCAAAATACACTGCATTGAAAGTTCATCAGGATTTATGAAGTTTAATGCCTTTGACATAGCAATAAACACCTCAGTAGTTACTCGATCTGGTACACCCTAAAAGGATGGCAAAATTATAAAGCGATTAGTTACTTGCAAAGTTGAGAAACCATAAAAATAGGACACACACACAAACACATCACAAAGTAACCCAAATATTCAGCCTCCTAATCTAACCCAAGGCATACTCTTGATCACTAAGTAAAAACTTCATCAGTTGAAGCCCTTAATTATCCATCCATGCGACATAAACCTGGCTAGAGAGTGTAATCGAAAGGACTACCATACTTGTTTCCTCATCCAATCTTTAACAGTTAAACCATCTTGAGCTTCAACATAAGCCTGTCCACCCACCATTGCTGGCAATAGTCCAATTGCAAACTTGACTTTCTCAGGCCAAGTAAGCATTTCATTGTTCTTTAAGATGGCCCATATCCCTGAACATCACATATAAGAAATGTACTCATCAAACCTTCCAAGGAAATTAAACGTCATAATCTAAAATTTAGGATGTCTATTTATATTGCACATGCAAGGGACGAGATTCATTCTACTTCCACCGCCCCCATAACCCACACCCACTGCACACTAGGCACCAATACCCCCTTGACTATGGTGTTTATATCTTAATCCCATTAGCGGGACCACCATCATTTTCTAAATGAGTTAGCATTCAAAATTTCAGGCCGTTTTTGCGTTTTACAATTTCATAAATCATAGTTCGGAATTCTCTCAGAAGCAAAGTCAGAAACAATAAACAACAAGTAGGAAGTCAAAACAAAGAAGAACATGCTTTGGTTCTCATAATGTTAGCGCTGGTTTTCTTACCGTTTAATGGTGCCGGTAGAACGTCAAGGAAGTCAAATCGACTGAACTCCCCTGGCTTGTTTGGCATTGCAAATATCATAGAATGTTCCTTCCACTGCAACCGATCATTTATACCAAGTTCTCCAAACAGGTTCTGAACATTTGGGTAAGCGCCAACTTCAAGCAGAGAAACAACTGGACTAAGCATTAAGAATGTACATAAAGTTGTAACACACAAAGTAAAAGATGACCAACCAGTGCGATGCAAAAATATGTTATTTACAAAAGATGGACCAGGAAGTCAATAAATATAGTTGGCCAATTGATCTTCCAGACATGTTCTGCACAAAACCTCAACAGAAGAGATCTAGCAACAGAAGTATGCAGGAACTTTATATCATGGCATTACAACAAGACTTCAATGATAAACCCATCACAAAGTAAGATTCTAATAATCATAAACCCTGAAATAAAATACTAAGGACTTACAAAATATATGTAACCCAGTCTCATACCAGTCTCCATCCTCATCTTTCCACGCAGCCACCTGTTCCATGTAAGGGCTGATCATTATCACATAACATGTGAGTTACATAAGTGAAAATTTGGGTATGAAGCTAATTAGCCGATGTTGCTCCAATTTAAAAGTACCACATCATGAGTTCTCCGAAAAAGTCTCACATCTTTTCAGCTAACATTGAGGGGAAAAATACCTATTCAAACTTGATTTTATTATTTTCTCAAATCAAATCAGCGCGTCTTTAAATTGGGGATAGAACTACACTATCCATAGACACCCTTCCAAGTATTTTTGCTCAAAATGAGCAGAAATTAGAACTTCTTCCAGTTGCTAACTGAAAAAATCCATCTACTCACACTATTATTCGCACTACTTATTAAACGATAAATTACATATTGTGATCACTGACAGGTCAAAAACAAACAAAAGAGTTTGCATTTTGTGTTGTATAAAAATAAGAGGAACAAAGAGCAAAGACAGGCAGCAGATATATCTTTTGGTTATAAGACGGAAACAACTAGAGCATTTCACAAACCTTTCCACCTAAAACGTCCCTTGCTTCCAACAATATGGGTTTATGGCCTGCATCTGCCAAATATTTGGCAGTTGACAAACCAGCCAAACCTGAAAGGATTGAAAAATAGTAAATTAACATAACAACAAAAGAAGCCATTTCAACATGATTAGTCTTTCAACACAAGAACAAATCCCGATAGTCTTGGTGCATGAATTGGACAAAATCCTGATCTGGTTTTGAATCTCTGGGACATTCCCACGTACACATATACATGGTTGAGGGACTAAATTTAAAACAGCTATTTAGGATCAATTTCATAAACTAACTTCAGTCACTTATGAAAGTCAACCTGACAAGTTGAAGCACAAGAGTTTAATGGAGCTCTGCAGCATCCCATTCAACCGCATGTGTTTAGCCAAACGGGACTGCTAACTCTACCCGTTAATGAAACTATACAGCTAAATTAGACACAAAAGGGAAGTGGTTCTGGTTACAGCTGACACCTCAACATACAAATAGATACGCAATGTGCACAAGAATACCACAAAACAAGTTCAGACCAATTTCTAACTAGACAGATACCTGAATCTCATGAAAAGAGATGTGCTACAGGCATACTCAAACTGACTGACGAGTACACGGCACTTATGTAATTCGTATTTACTTGCGTAAACAGTACTGAACACAAAAGCTAGAACGAGTGAACAATACATTGGACAGATAACTTCTTCAAATTTGAGAACGGGGTGTGCAAACAATGGAACCTAAATATTTACCTGCACCAGCAATTACGACCCTCAATGGTTTATCCGGACGAGGAGAAGTACGAAAGGATGAAGATAAGTAAGCAGCTTCCAAATAATTGACAGTATTCTCAAGCTCTGGTCTTGGATAGTCCATACAAACCACCTTCAACCCCAAGAAGTAACTAATTACTAAATAGATTAGCAACAATCAGCGAAAACCAAACTACCCTAGTAAATTCGTAAAGCAGACCTGCAAAGGTCGCACACTCTTCATTGTTCTGGTTCTAATACCATATGCACTAGATACCCGATGACCCAATGAATCACTCCCTTGAAATGATAGCACATTGTCATGTCTTGAACTAATGGGACAACCGCATTTCCAAGTATGCTGGGGTTTCCACAAGTTTATGTTTTGTCCAGTCCAATTTGTGGCAGAAACATGTCCAAATTGAGACATTTTATCTAACTCAATACGCAGTTCAGATTCTGGAACCTGGACCAGCTTTCGGGAAAAGAATTAAATAACTGCAGCAATAGTACCCCTGCCATAAAAGGTTAAAAAAAACTTGAGCTTTCTCATTGAAACGCCATTAAAATGCTAGTTGTAACTTGGAAGTGAAGTTGACGCTGAACAGCCAAGATGTACAAAACTAGCAATGCAAACCATTACAGCAGCCCTTTTAACGATAAATAAGATCTTCACCATTGCTAAATTAGTACATTGCAAGTAAACTGAAGTAACTGCTGAGAAATTAAGAAGTAGAGCAAAACTAGCAATGCAATCCATATCCTCAATTTTACAACGAACAGCAGTATTGCAGTTACTTATTCACAAGATACCATTTTTATCTTGATTATGGATAGGACGAACTTTCAATGTTCACCCCCCAAATATTAGTGATGGAATTCGAAGAATTGAACAAAAACCCTGTAAAACCCCAAAACGGAATTTGGAAAGAGAACCCAGATTCAGTGAAAGAACCCACCTTTAGAATTGCTTGGGAAGCACCATGGTATTATCAGGTGGGGACTTTGGAGTTGCAATTGAGGTAACCTACTCAATTAAGAAGTAAATAAAGATTGAACCAGAAAAGGGTTCGATCACAAAGATTGTGTATTTCAGCAAATTCAAATTCAAGAACAAGCTTCACGGGTTCGTTTTTACCTCGGGGAAAAATGAAATCCGGGCTTGAGAAAAGCTGAATTATGCTCCCTTCAAACCGAGTGAAAGAGATAATGAAATATTCAATGGGATGGCACAGGGCAGAGTAAATTTGGAACAAGGGACTGAAGCAGGGGGAATTGCGATTTTGCCTTTACGGTGGTGTTTTGGCAGTTACCCACCTAAGAAATGGTGGATAGAGAGAGAGAGTGGGAGGGAGGGCGGGGGAGAGAGAGAGAGGGAGGGTGGGGTTTTGGCTACTTTTGGAATTAGGAAGAGACCTTCCCATGACTGTAATATTCAATCCAATCTTCGTTTGTCCACTCATTCATGGACTGGAGTTAAACAAGTTGGCGGATTTAGAAATCTGTCAAAATCATAACCAAAAGGGTAAAATGCACTGCCCACGTTTTTGATAATTGCAGTGACCTCCCTGAAGTTTGAGAAAATACACTAATTTCTTCTATTTTTAGACTATTATCCTGTTTTTCCCTCCCGTTATTTTCGGGTATATGCTGTTTATTTTACGCGTGAAATGTCCATTGTACCCTTTTGCATTACAGGGCACTTGCAATAGACATTTTCATCGGGGTGAGAGAGAGAGAGAGAGAGAGAGAGAGAGAGAGAGAGAGAACAATGGGTTAGGGTTTTCAATCTCGCAATCCATCAGAGGCCACAACGCACGATTTCCTCCGACGTCGACGAACTGGTAAACGGCCTTCCTTTGGTGTTTGACGAGGATCTTCTTCCACAGAGATCGACAACATCGAACAGGTAAACTCCAAACTAGATTGAATGAAATGTATTTCTTGGTTCACCGAGATACGTGTACACACACACACACATGTATATATATATATATATATATATATATGTATAAAATATTATATATATATATATAATATTATATTATAGATATATAATATATAATATGTATAAAATATTATATATATAATATAATATAATATAATATATTATATTATAGATATATAATATATAATATTATATTATATATCTATAATG
>JABCMJ010001209.1:0-34499 GCA_014822125.1 Arbutus unedo
GATTGAAAATAATTTCCATAAGTGCCCTTCACATGTGTCAAAAAATCATTAGCCTACTTTTAGAACTACTAATCCGTCCATACACATAAAAGACAGACTTACTATGAGGCACGTGTGGTCACATATTCCTATTTTACATTTTATAATTATACTTACAAATTATTGACAATTGTGTTGGTGCCTAATTAATTACAACATACTGTATATAATATATAAGTATCTCTTATTTTATATCTCAAATTTTTCTCCATCACAGTGGTAGATTTACGAGTGTTAGTCTAGTTGCTTGAATATTTCTCATGAAGAAATATTTTTGAAAAAAATCCTCAAATAAAACCATTTGGTTTTGGAAAACCTTTTGAGATCAATTGTAAAATATAGTATAAAGTTTCATCAACGAAAGTTTAAGTTTTGTGCTATTTTTAGAGTAGTCTTTTATGGAATTACGCATTATAAACTTTTGTGACTATCCAGTGCACAAGTTTCCCATTAATGCAGATTTTGAAAATGAATCGTATATATACAAACTTAGCACGCAAGATAATCTCATTAATTGCGATAGATTATAAAATTAAGTTTTTACTGCTTTGATCAATAAATTAAGTACGCCATTATGTTCAATTTATGAGTTTGCCCAACGCACATGGAGCATGTTGTTTTTCTTCTTTTCGGATTTGGTTTCAATTTTAAATTCTTGAGAGAGAAAGAAAATTCACTGAAAGTAAAATATGTTGTAATAATATGCTCATTTAGTATGGGTGAGTATATTAAAAAGACCATTATTTCCCATTAGAAAGTATGTATGTATGAAATTGTGAGATGCTGAAACAAACTTAAACGCAGGGGGACGGAGCCCCACATATGGTGCAGTTGTGAGTGGTCTCTATTCTTTTTCTCCTACATCTTTTTTTCAGTGTCCAAAGGAAAAACTATAACTTAATACGCAAGAGAAGCAGAATTGTGTTAGTAAATTAAATGAAATAAGAAATTTATTAACAAAATTTTATTTTGAAATTTTTGAGTTCACGGTTAATCCCAAAATAATTTTTATAGTGAATTTTTAATATTTTTGTAAGAATAAAATCCAGACAATACGATTAAAAGGGGTTTGAATGAGCGATGTTAGTCACTTTTTCTTTCTCTAAAGTAGGGCAACAGTAGGGTTTGTGGAGTTATTTTCCTTTTACATAAAAAATTTCAACTAGAATTAAGATAAAAAAAAAACGCATGTTAAGATTATTTGCAGCAATTTAGTTTTTTAGGATAAAATAAGAAACTTATTAATAAACTTTTATTTTGCAAATTGTGAGTTCAAGTCAATGTTGAATTTTTAGTATTTTTCAATAATAAAATTGGACATCACGACCGAAAGAGGTTCAATGAGCGGTGTCGGTCACTTTTTATTTCTTCAAAAGTAGAACGGTAGTAGGGTTTGTGAATTTTTTTTTTTTACCGGTCAAAACAATTAGTTTGGATTTTTTTTTTTTTACCAAACAAGAAATTAAGAGAAAAGAATTGTGGAGTATTTTATGCACCAAAATTACGTAGTTTTAGTGCGTAGCAACTCTTGCTGTGTTGGCTGTATAGCAGGTTCCCCAATCCAGTTAGAATAGATTCTTTCAATGTTTAAAGAAAAAACTGTAAGGTAATATGCAAGAGATCTACGTGGTATTTTTATATGCATTAGAATTCTTAATCGAATTATGATTTAACCTTACATTATTTACATATGAAAATTATATTAATAGAAAAAGTTTAAACATAAGAGAAAATATAAATGTTTTTTTTATAGAAAACAAATAAAAAGAAAAGAAAAATATTAGTATTGTGAATTTTTGTATGATTTTTTTTTCTTCTTCTTTTTTTGTTAAAAAAGAGAGTATGGTGTGTGTCATAAATATATTTGGTATATAATATGGATATATAAATATAAATAGGCAAATGTTTTTCAGTGAAATTTCATACCAATGGATTAATGTGAAGTAAAACTTAAAACTATCTGAAGCATAAAGAAATTCAAAAGTCTAAACAACGAGCATGTTATACTGCATCATATGTCAAGCAATCATGTGATTGTTGTGAGTCACATTAAAGACTAGTTATTCTACCACTATTAACCGTCACATTATTTTGTACCATAAATAAATTTAGAAGACTGCAAGTTTGATTGTGCATACATTTTAAACATGTGAATCAATAAGTTGGATCATCATGGGAGGTTAGGTTAGAATAGATCGTTTATGTCAATCTATAATATTAACCATTTTGTGTATTTGAGGATGTCATAGGCATGCGATTTGATAGGGATTAGTCCCTTTTTCTATTTGTTTTTTTTGGCAAGGTAATTTTTATTAATTGTGATTAGGAAAGATTTGTTGAAAATTTGAAAAGAATATTGTTAATGAAATTGAACACCGAATGGTCTAACGAGATAATCAGAAGGTCTCAGATATTACAGTTTATTCATACATGCAATAATATCCACCAATTGCAACATTGACATAATTCTTTATAAATTGAGAATTAAATTCTTTGTTTCATAGTATGGGAAAGTTCATTGATTATATCTTTGTGGAGAGAGAGAGAGAGACAAACATAATTAATTGGACAAACGGTCGATCTGATACTATTTCATCGATCAAGTGAGCCATTTTATTCTGGGAGAAAAGCGCTAATGCGGTCCTTTAACACGCATAGGAGGCGGCTAATTTATTTTAAGGGAATTGTGATAAACAAGACTCGGTTCGATATTGATTCTTATTTTTTCGAATGTACATTCATGTAATTTTGTTCTGTAAAATTTAATGAACTTATTTTTTGAAATCCAAATGTCCACATATTTTTCTAATAATTTTAAAACAGATTCATTTTGTTTTGGTTGATCGATATTCAAATTTTAATTTCTAAAAAATAGTTTATATCTCAAAACATGTGGCTTTTGGTGTGGTTGTTGATTGTTGTAGATCAAAGTCCAACAAGATTGGATATTTCTATGTTTGGAAAAAGTTTTTGATTTGGGAAATATATATATATATATATAAATAAATAAATAAAGTAAGCTTCTAATAAAGGATCACTTATTTTGTTACCGTGTGTATCTCTTATTTCCTGATCAAATTTTGATAACTCAAACTGTTTATTGTGTTTAAAATAGATTTTTAAGGGTTAACGTGAACAATCAGCTCAAAATATTATCTGAAAAAGTTTGATCTATTTAATTTTTCATAAAATTGTTCTTATCAGTATTTATCAAAAACTATTTAGGTCAAACTCTTCTCGATATTATTTTGAGCCGATTTCTTATGGGTACTTTTAAAAATATATTTTAAACATATTAATGGTTAGAATTATTAAAATTTAATAAAAAAATAAGAGGTCTGCATCGTAACAAAATAAGAGATCCTTTAAACATGAATTTAAAAGAAATTCAACATTTAGTAAAGAAAACATAAACTTAGTTGTAACTTTAATACCGAAATAATAAAAATATCCTTTTAAATTTACATGAGAATTTTTAAAAGATTTCTGGAGCATTACACAAATCAACAGGCATGCGCCCATAAGCAAATATTTTAAAGGGACAGGTGAAGATGGTTTTCTCTTTAGTCTTTGAAAGAGATCTCTATTTTGTTGTGCCACGTCCTCAATTTTTAAATGAAATAGAACAACTAAAATATAGATAAAACCTCAAAAAACTCATAAGTAAACCTAAACATTTATTCATGATGTATCACTAAGTTTAAAGTTTGAAAGGATTACACAAAAAGAACAAAATTCGGCCCAATATATATCAAGATCATAGTAAGAGCTTAAAAATTTTCTTTTTAGGTAAAAAATAATAGACAATAAAAGTTACGACACATCTTCCTAAAAATAATATTTTATAAAGATGCAAAATAATTTCTTCGTATGAGCTTTCAAAATAAATGCATCACTTTAAGCATGCCAAGCAACCTATGCTAACGCTTCAAATCATTACCTGAAAGGAAAGAAGGGTTGAGCTACGAAACCCAGTAGAAAAATCGATACAATATATATAAATATGAATGAGGTAGCATATGACATGAGCATCAAGGATAATAAGGAAATTTCATAATTAGAACACATGGATAATCAAGAAGAATACATTCATAAATTTAACAAGTCTAACTTTAGGCCCAATTTGGATTAACTAATTTATTGTAATTTATTTTTTGTCTCTATTTATTATTATTATTTTTTTGTATTTGTTATTTTGACCTCAATATTTTGTGATTTATTGGTCCATCTTGATGAAAGAAATCTAAAAAGTATAAAATTGTGTTCAAAAATTAAAAAAATGTCACTAAAGACGATGAATAAATTAAAAAAATTCTGTTTTTGATTTATTTTTGTCTTTTTTGAATTTTTTTCAAATTTGACTCATTATTTATAATTTTTCTGAAAGCTCTTGTCGAAATAAACTAATAAATTACAAAAAGTTAGCGAAAAACAAAAAATTGCAAAAAAATTTCATTTAAGGACGAAAAAAAATTCAATAAATACCATAGTCCAAATTGAAGTAAACCATTGTTCTCTTCTGTTACTCGTTTATCTTGTTGTTATGTCGACATCATGTGTTCAATCGTTATCTCCTAGCACACTCTCGAAATACGCTAGTAATATCATGTCACCTCCTAGCACACTCCTGAAAGAAGCTAGCAATGTTGTATCATCTCCTAGCACACTCCTGAAGGAAGCTAGCAATGTAGTATTATTCCTTAGCACACTCCCGAATGAAACTAGTAATGTTTGCGTATCGATCATGTGTCAACATATATCACATGTTTAAGTTCGATTGTTCATCTATCATAATGTGTCAATAAGTTCATTTAAATATATAACCATGATAAGAGGCACAGAGTTAAAGTCCAGAAGAAATCTTAACAAGTAACCCAAGTTAGTTGGATGGGACAAAACAAGCCATTCGGATGGATCCCAATTCTCAGAAGTAAAAGCAAATGCTACAGGCAAGGTCATTCGGATAGAACAAAAATGGACTATCTCGATGAGATACAAAATTTCAGAAACAATAGAAATATTGCAAACAGTTTCATTGGGATGGGGCATAAATGGTCCAAATGAGATACAAATTTTCAGAAAAAATGAGATACTGCAAGCTAACTTGTCCAGTTGGTCCAAAACCAGACTATCCGGTTGATTAGGTACAAAAGACAATTCTTCAAGAAATCTGCAGGTTTTAAGAATTGAAACCTAACTTTTCAAAGGACGATCAAGGTTTGAAATGAGGTTAAAAAATAACCATAAACACCCAAAAGAGATGAGAGATCCCTATCTCAAGCTTCAAAGTGCAAGACTCGGGTTCAAATAGCAAGCCCTAGATCCAAATGTTGAAAAAACTCAAAATAAAGCTCCTCCAAGCAAATACACGCCAAATAGCTTCGAAAATCAACGGGTTATGGAAGATTCTTAGAGGAATCGAGGCTTGGATCAAGAAATATTGGTTGAGAATTTGAGCGAGAGTAATCATAGAGAGAAAGAGATAAACGTTATGTGTTTTTGGGAAAAATATCTAATTTGATGTTATACAAAACAAATTCCTCTATTACACTTACCTCCTCCACATTGCAAACATGCTAACCTCAAGTCCCATGACTATCCTTTCATAGCACAATGACCCCATATCACATAATCATCCATAAATACAATGCCCAATAATTCTCCGAATATTAAAATTAAAAACGAAATTTTTTTCGAGTCTCTACATGTTGTACCTGGACTAACCATCCAAGAAGTAATAGAAATCATGGCCAGCTACCCTTTTAAGTATTTGATCAATAAAAGGAAGAGAGAAGTGGTGTTTTCTTGTGCTTGCATTAAGCTTCCGGTGGTTGATGCATACTCTTCAACCCGTTGTGACATGTGTTGGAATGAGATCATCATTGTCATTCTTGACTATTGTTACTTTAGATTTCTTTGGGACAACCTATATAGGGCTAACCCACTTGTTGTCTACTATCGGGTGAATGATCCCGACATGAAGAAATTTAAGTACTTTTTCTTCAATCACGTCTTTCATGACACAATTCAATCGTCACTGTGGTTGACGAGAATTTTAACATCATCCTCTAAACATATGCGACAAGTGCACAATAAATAACTTATTCGTTGGAGCTCTGATATCGTCCAGTCAATGACCTTCTGACGTTTTATCAATACTTCCAAAAGTTCACTTTTCTAGTGGTCCTCTAGACTTGAAGAAATCACAACTTTATAATTCTCAGCCTCACCAAGGAAAGCGTATTTCATGTTACACAGAAGAGTTTTAAGCTCCATCTTAGGGGTTGGACACTTGATGGAAATGTTTTACCTTTCAACTATGGCAACTCTTTGAAAGTGGGCATCTATCTCTCGATGCCCATGCCACGTTCACCCTTGAGGAAAAAATAAAAGTATTCCACCTCAGGAGAATCCAAAAATGTTACCTCTTTGGTAGTAAGACAGATTTTTAGGAGATTGAAAAATAAATAAGTATCCACGTGATCTTGAACATGTGTGTCAATGAAACTAACATCACATATATCATCATCATCCCTTATTTGACTTGCAATATTAAAGACATTAAGCTCTAGAGTCATGTTTCCAAATCTCAGATTCAATAGTCCATTTTAACAATGAATCACATTATCAGATGTAGCTAGGAAAGACTTTCCGAGTATAATAGGAGTTTGGGCTTGTGAATTCGACATTGGGTAGGTATTTAACACAACGAAATCAATAGGATAGATAAAGTTATCCACCTATATCGACACATCCTCTACTAACCCACTCAGCAACCGCACACTTTGGCCAGCTAATTGAAGGGTAACCGAGATCGATTTTATTTCTCTCAACCCAAGTTACTCATACACATATTATGACAATAGATTAACACATACCCCAAAATCAAGCAGAACTTTCTCAATTCTCTTTCTTCGGATTTGAATAAAAATTGTAGGACAACTAGGATCCTTAAACTTAGGAGCAATCAAAGTTTGAATGATCAAACTCACTTGCTGAGTAAGAAACACATTCTTTTGGACATTGTGCTTTTCTTTGACCATGCACAAGTCCTTGAGAAATTTTGCGTATGGAGGTATTTGCTTATAGTATTGAGCAAAGGAATGTTAGTTTTTACTTATTTGAAAAACTCGAAGATCTTAGCATGGTTCATGAGTTTATACTACACCCTTAATCTCCGAGGATACGGTGCTGGAATTGGGAAAGTAGAAACAGAGGTGTCTCCATCTTACTTGGAACTAGATGGCTCATCGTCTTACGGTCCCACTAGATTAGAATTGGATGTGGAACTAGAGGAGATACGGATTTTGGTGGGATGGTCTTGTCAACCTCCTTATCAATCCTCAGAGTGGTAATAGACTTGGCTCGCTCAACATTACAACCAGATGGAGAGGAACTACCCATAAAATGTTGACCCTAGGATTGGCTTAATATTGGGCAAAAAATCTACCCTTCTTTTGCTGTATTACCCCCATAGAGGTGGTCAACTTGGTTAGTTGGGAATGGATATCCCCCAAGACTTAAGTGTTCTACTTAGTGATATTTGTTTGTCCTTGCATGAACATTTGGAGCATATCTTTCGAACTCTACTTGTTTGGAGGTAGATAGCATTAGTACCCATAGCAGGTCCTTGCAGAGTGAATTGTTGATTGTTGGGCTGGTACCATGGTGGTCTTTAATCTTGAGAAATAGTTTCGATTGGTATGTGGAAGGTTGGTTTTAAAAATCAAATTGGCCTTGATTCTAAGAATTTGTCGGGCATTGATTTTGAAAGCTAGGTGGACCTTAAGGTGGTCCAACCTACTCATTGTTTTGGCAGCTGAAGTTAGGATGATTCTGCCACCTGGATAGTAGGTGTTGGAATATGGTGAATTATATTACTTTGTCCTCAGTTTAGAGCATTCACCTTAACTTGATAATTGCTATGCAATACCTCCTTGAAAGGCAGGGTGTCATGGGGTATTCCTAAGTAGGATGCTGCTGGAGATCACAAATGACACAAATTTCAAAAGACGAAACTTTTTGAACTCTCTTCACTTTCATATTTTTTTATATTTCTCGTGATTTGATCAAGTTTTGTATGGAAGTCGTTCTCATCTATCAACACATGCTTTCCTTGACCCAGTTGGCTAAGCATAGAGATTTTGCTCGATTGATCACTGGAATTAGAATAATCCCATGAATGATTATAACAATAGTGTTCAATAATAATCACAATGATTCTAACATAGTTTAATTCATCGTTTAAACATAGTCTAAGGTCTAACATGAAATCATTTTCAAGTTCAAGATAACATACAAATAATAATCTAAAAAAGACTACAAATATACTAGTAGAAGTTGATAATTTCCAATTTGGACATTTTGCATTTGTACCAGTAGAGGGTGAGGTGCCTACAGGTAGAAGAAGTTCATAAATCAATAGAACAGTGGTATTTTGTACTAGTAGAGAGGATGTGTTCTACTAGTAGATGCATATTTCAAAATGAGACAATAGAGGTTTGTACCAATAGATAACAATGTTTCTACTAATAGATGCTCTGTTTTTATTAAGACAAAGTTATGTTGTACTAGTAAAGAACAAAATTTTATCGGTAGAAATAGGGATGGTAACGGGGCAGATCGAGGGTGAATATCACTGTCCCCGTCTCCAATCCTCGAACACTGATCCTCGAATCCTTGTCCAATTTTTATCCCTTTCCCAATCCCTAACAGAGATTTTTTTTTACCCTCCACCACCGTCCTGAACGGAGAATGAAGATCTCCAAACGGGGAACGAAAATCTAACAAATTAAAACAAAAACTTTTTTTTTCAATGTATATAATAAAATTATAGACAATTGAGAAAACCATCGAGCTACCAGGATGGATCTATTGCACCGTGTTGTCCCAACAAGTGAGAGTTAGGGGTCGGTCGAGTGAAACCCAAAGAACAATGGTTATGGTTTTACGAACGATAGAGATGAAGACAATAGAGATTCATAAGTTGATGGTTGGCCATAAGTTGTTTGCAACCCATAAAATTGGAATCGCTCAAGAAGGAACCCACGTATCCTGAGTGTACAGGTCTTCATCAAGTTGACTCCAGAGGAACAACATCAAGAACTTGAGTTTCTTCATAGATGTTGCTCTTGTAGATAAACTGTTGCGCCCAAATATGAGTTTGGAAGAACTGAATGAAGGTTTTTTTTGTTTTAAAAATAGACCCAACAATCAAGTTATGTGGGCAACATAATGAAATGATAGAAAAATGGATAATGATGATAGGATAATTTCATAGAAGATATTTGATTTACAAAAATTTGAGATGTTACCAAGGAGAAGTGCATTCTCTCTCTAGAGAGAGAAGCTTTCAATCCCTTAGAAATTCTAAATTTTAAAAGTCTAAAATATATAAAAATAAAGGTTAAAACCTAAAAAGTAAGAATGAGTTAGAGTTATGGTCCATATAAATATGGGACGGGGGCGAGGGCAGAGATCGGAGATCAAAATACATACTTCTGAATCCTACTCGTTCTTCGAATTTTTTTCAAAAGTCATCTCCGAATCCTACTCGATCCCTGAAAAATCTTCAAATCCCTAAACCATTCAGGGCAAGGAATGGGACAGAGTGGATCAGATGAAATTGCTATCCCTAGATAGAAGAGACGTCTTCTTCCCTAATACCCTAACTTTCCCTCTATGTGAGCTTTGTGAAGCTCATGGAAAACATCATAGACATCAATAAAAGGTTTAGGGGTGTATGGTTTACACTATATAAGGTATCCATCAGTTCTTGAAGGATATTGTGATGCTAATTGGATATCAGACTCAAATGATTCAAAATTCACAAGTGGATATGGTTGTACATTAGGAGCGCAACTATGTTTTGGAAGTCATTGAAACAAACATGCATTGCTCGATCCACAATGGAATCTAAATTTATAGCCTTAGATAAGGCTGGAGAAGAGGCTGAGTGGTTACGCCACTTCTTAGAAGATATTCCTATGTGGCCGAAACCAATGCCTGCAATTTGTATACATTGTGACAATGTGTCAACAATAGGCAGAGCACAAAATCATCCGTAGAAGGGTAAGTCTCGACATATACGTCGTAGATATAATACCGTTAAACACTTGCTCTCAAATGGCATAATCTCAATAGAATATGTTAGATCAAAAGACAATATCGTGGATCCACTTACAAAAGGTCTAAACAAAGAGCAAGTGAAGCAATCATCGAGGGGAATGACTTTCAAGCCTACCAACTAATGGTCACTATGACGAACACCCAACCTAGTTGACTGGAGATCCCAAGATCTATGTTCAACGGGAGAACGAAGTTTTGTGTGCCTCAGAATAATCACTTCGGAGATATTATCTTCTACCTATTCCTATGATGTAAAAGTGATACTTACCGCGTGTTTAGGTTAAGTTAAACTTTTAATGATTCTCATATCTTGAAATATCAAGTGGGGTACAACAGGGTACTCCCAATGAGGAATCACCTATATGAGTGAGAAGTGGGGCCGCTTCTATGAGAATTATAAGGTTGAATTCTTTATAGCACTCATGAACAACCAGGCATTTCCCAAGGCCAAAATGGGCACAACTGTGACAACGGAATTATGTAAGGGAAGACTTTGCGTGAGGTCTATTGTCTTGATTTACACAAACGACTGATCAATTCAAGACATTGTGACCATTGGTTAGCTACTAAATTCGATGGACTTTCACAAGGAATGGTTTTGGGTCACAAGCTATCTACCCCTATGCTGAGAATTTCCTGTTGAACTTTCTCTTAGTGTTTGCATTTCATTACCATGTTTATCTTGCAAATTTCATTTATGTGGAGGATTGTTGGAAAAATAGGTTTACATGAGTCACTTTGGGGCTAATTAAAATTGGGTCCCGCATGTGATTTGGGACGAACCGAAGGTGTTTGGTAATCTCCTATGTCAGGAGCTTAGCACCATGCAAAGAATTTGTTAAACCCATTTGAGGTGTGAAAGAAATTTGACATCAAAGTTGATGTTTGAAGAAGAAAATTTTAGGGGGTTTGGGATCTTGTCCCACATTAGAAAAATATTGGAAACAAGTTGAGTATTTAAAGGCAACATTTTCATAAGGACTTGGCCCTTAGGGTCATACAACTTTTACGAGTGGGTGAGTGCGCACTGTATTGCCGCTTTGACCACACGCGCGCGCGCTGCCTTCGCCATCCGTCCGGCCGACTGTGTCATGCCAGGCTCAGGCTTTGGCGGGTCGTGGGTTGTGGGTCTTTGGCTTTGGACTTTGTTTCCAACCCACTTAATCTTTTTGGGCCAGAAAATTAAAGTTTAATTTTTTAAATTGGACCAACCCAAAAGCGAATTCGTAAAAGGGTTTTCTTCCCCGAACAAACACGCACGAAATCCTACCCTATTGAAAAGTTGCAACCAAACCCTTTACTTAGAACAGTTGTGTCTGGTGCCTCTTTGACTCTTTTGAACAGACATCTTGAGACCTATATAAATAGCCTCCCATCAGCCAATTCATTCATTCTTTTTTCCAGAAGTGCACAGTACACTACTGCATATAGAAAGTCTAGAGAAGTTCTACACAAGCTTCATTTGTTGTGCACATTGTCGAAGTGTTGCGACATTCGTGCGAAAAGATAGTTGTATCCTGGGAGGCAGATGTCCAAATTCGTGAGCACCAGTGCAAGAGCGTAGTCTGCCTTAAGGAAACAATGTACATCGTTGGCCTCGATCTTCCTTTGTTTCTTTTATGCTATTACTGTAAGTTTTTCTTATTTATTTTACAGATGATCATTTCGTACTTCGTTCTGCATCAACACAGAGATTTTTTCCGAAAGGTAATCTTAAAATTGATCAACAAAATATTTAACATAATTAATCAAAATAAAAAAAATTGACTTTTCCAATGGTCTTGAATAGAAACCAAAAACTACAATTCCCAGCAGAATAATGTCCAAGCAAATCACAATATCATGACCTTTCTTATTTAAACTAAATAAATTAGAAAAGTGGAATTATAACAGCGGATATATGTATAGATTTGTTTTATGTTTGACTATTAATAAATTCATACATGTTTTTGAGTTAGGTTCGAGTTGATGTTGACACTTTTTTTGTACCATACTTAAATAAAAAACAATCAAATATTTTAATTTTAAAATTAAAATTGCCTGACAAAATTTAGAAAAGCTGCTTTCATAAAAGACGGATTAATACGAAAACTCACCCATTTTGAGGGAAATCGGCATATGTATGTATGTGTGCTTTGTTCCTAAAAGCTGGTTGGAAGATTAAAATACGCGCATTTGCTTAAAAGAGGAAAAGTGGAGACAGACAAAAAACAAAACAAAAAAGAGATTATAGACGGGGAGAGAAAAAGAGGAATTGGGGAGGCTTCCGTATATTATTTACAGTAGTTTTTGCTACACATTAATTTATTTAATTAATTTTTAATTATTTAAATAATATTTTATACGTTAAAATAATGTGAATTTAGGCTCAAGGAGAACTGATGTGCACACAGCAGGACAAAAAGAGGGTGAGGGTTTATTATTATTGGGGTCAGTGTAATATGGTGACACAGAGAATAACGAGTTTTCTTGGATTTCCTATGGAAATGGAAAACAGATGTGCTTGCCTGCCTTGTTTGATTTGTTTTTGTCTGTGATGAATTAGCTACACAGCGATAGTCCCGCGCTTTGCATTGGGATTCTGATTTTTCCCCACCTTCGATTCTTCCAATTTTCAACCCCCCACCCTGGAGTCCCCCAGATCTTCCCCAATTCTCTATCCTTCTCTCTCCTCACTTCATTTCCCCCATCTACCTCTCTCTCTCTCTCTCTCTCTCTCTCTCTATCTCTCTCCCCCCGTTATCTGGCCAAAGCGTGGGTGGGTATATCTTTACATATTTGTATCTCTGTCTTCTTCCTTCCCGTGTCTCGTATACTGTCTCACTAAACTCTTCTCATTCTCTGGTTTTATCGTTTAGTAGCAGTAGATCTCTTCTATTTGGGCGCTAATCGACAGATCCGTACGGTTCCCTCAGATGCTTTAGACTCTGTTGAAGTTGACCTAGTTACCATCGCAGTAGAAGAGACTGAGAGTCGTCACTAGGTTCGAATGGGTCAGTGTTATGGTAAGACCATTCCCTCAGTCGTCGACGACGACGATGACGGGCCAAGAGACGGCACCGCCACCACCGTTGGTGGCGGAGGCGATCGACCGCATCCGACGCCGGGGAGAACCCCCGCCAACAACGGCGGCGCCGTTCACGTACAATCAGTGAAGAACACGCCAGCTCGATCGTCGGCGACGAGTCCGTGGCCGAGTCCATATCCTCACGGAGGCGCGAGCCCGCTCCCAGGTGGAGTGTCTCCATCGCCAGGGAGGTCGACGCCGGGGAGGAAGTTCTTTAAGCGGCCGTTCCCGCCTCCATCGCCGGCGAAGCACATCAAGGCTTCTTTGGCGAGACGGTTCGGCCATGCGAAGCCGCCGAGGGAGGGGCCCATCCCCGAGGACGGTGGTGCGGCGGATGAGACTGATGATCAGTCGTCACTGGACAAGAACTTCGGTTACAATAAGAATTTCGGTGCCAAGTATGAATTGGGGAAGGAGGTCGGCCGAGGCCATTTCGGTCATACGTGCCAAGCGAAGGGTAAGAAGGGAGAGCTCAGAGACCTCCCTCTTGCTGTGAAGATTATCTCAAAAGCGAAGGTATGTTATTTCTTACCGGTTTTGTTTTTTCACGTTCTTTTCTGGCATCAATCCTATCTGAATCGTTTGAAGTGAATAGGTATTTCTAACTGCTACAGTTCAGAACTTTGATCATGTTTCAGATTATTTTTGTTGGTTTGTTAAAACTGCATAACCGCGGAGTTGGATTGGTGGATTTCCACCTAATTTGTTGTTTTGTGAAAGTTTTTTGGGGGGTGGTTTTCTTAAAATAATGGGACAAAGAGGAAGTGAAAGAAACAATTGAGCATCAATTGGTAATGTGGCTGGTTTGGGTCGTGGCCGCCTCAAGTTTGGATATCAAATCTCCAAACTCCACAATCTGCATGCATTTCTTAGTATATACTATAATTAATTTCTTTAGATAATTCCTGAATTTCTTCTTGTTGTTCACTCTTTTTGTTTAATCTGTGTTTGAAGATTATTTATACAAAATTGCAACTATGAAGAAGCCACTAGTCCTTTGATCAACAAATGTACAAGAAAATCGCAAGAAAGAGATGTAGATTTAAGCTATCCTCCGAAAACAAGAATTTATCTATTCAATCTATACAACTTTTTTTCCCATTAATATTGATTGATAAGTTGTACAACTCAATGTTGTAATCATATATACACCGTAGCAATCAACGCATAAAGTGCACATTTGTAGGACTTTCTTCTGTTCAATTTGTTTGCGTAACTTTGAGCTTTTCTCTTTACAACTCAGATTTCACTCTCTACTCCACCGAACCTATATGTTTTTCTTCTCACAAATAGTGACTTCAACATAAGTTCGCAACTTTGTGTGATTTTTACGGATTTGAGTTCTTTCTAGCTGAACACATGCATCTTAACAGCATTATGCCTTCAGAAGGCAAAAAAGAGTCACCATGAAAGTCATTTCAACTGCTTGTTTTTGCAAAGAAATTTCATGTCCACATTAAATATTTTCCTTTTAGGAGGAAAGCTTGCATAACTGAATGTGTTTGTCAAGAATTTGCGGTTTCCGACGAGATGTTTATGAATTTAGAATGGAGTGTAATTATGGCATTGTCACTGTGGCTTAATGTCAAAATCGTTAAACCAACAATTATGGTCGAAATCAGTATGTTATGCTTATATTTTAAAATGCTGCCTTAGTTTGCCGTTTAGCTGTTTAAAATTCAATATGAGAATTCAAATACTCATTATTCACTTTCCTATTACTGTTCCTATATATGCCTTAACACGCGCGCGCGCATGTTTGGGTGTGCATATGTGTGTGTATATATACACACACGTGTTCAATGACGTGCCTTGTAACAAGTACACTTGCCTGGGATGAGGGAACAAAGAGCTTGGCGGAAGCTATGCAACTGATCTCAAATGCAACATAATGTAGTTATGAGATTCCTGATTTACAACGTGATGGAATGATTTAACGTTGAATGCAAACATCTGGTCTATTGTTCACTGTCGGCTGTTCATTGATTTGACTATGTTCGAGGTCTTGTCCTTGGTTAAATTGAAATCAATGATGTTCTTATTTCTTCAATCCATCACCCTCTTTTTCTTATTTCCTCAATCCATCACCTCAAATAAGACATTCTAAACAGCGGAAACGGTGATTTATGGACGGCCTATACATGGTAAGTAATGGCATTGGAGGTCCAAAATCCCCTCACGTAACAGCCAATAAGATTCGCAATGACCGATATATATAGTACTTCCTTTCATTTTGCTTTCATTTAGTCTTCTTCTATCATCCCCAGAATTTGTTCCAGTCTTTGTTTGTTAATTTTTGTAAGACCACGTGTCCATTTCATTATCATCGTTTAGATAAGAGCTCCAACTATGAGTTAACTTTTGTTCTATTCATGAGGTGTGACAATGAAGGTTTATGGTGTCCATTTGCCTATACAATCTTCGTCCTTTCTCATCAGTTGAACTAGTGATGTAAAATATCTCAATTAGCATGGCATACAGGAATTACGTTTACTGGACGAGCATAAATATGCTAATAAAGAATGCATTCTTTTACACTCAGGGATCACACATTGAAAATCTGGGAAGGGTTTTGACTTCCATGTAGAATTTGACTTTGTTTAGTCAAAACAGTTACTTCGCCGCCACGTTCTCAAGTTTATGGATGAAGCACGGACAGAATTTCAATTTTCCTTCCATGCTTTCCGTGATCTTGCCTATGGTCATAAGATTCAACCTAATCTATCCACTTTTCTAGAAATAATTGGATTTTGAAGCTCAAAGGAAGAAAGCAAGTAATTGTTATAAAGTATGGCTATAAAAATATTTCTCTAGAAATTTAAGCTGACATTTCCTTGCTTTTCACTGTTTGAGGAGTCCATTACCCTAGACGTTTGCTTTACTGTAAAATATTGCAATTGAGCAGTATATGTATCTAAGCAAGCTTTATTTGGCAGATGACAACAGCAATATCAATTGAAGATGTTCGTAGAGAAGTGAAAATATTGAAAGCTTTATCAGGGCATAAGCATTTGGTCAGATTCTACGATGCATGCGAGGATAGCAACAATGTGTACATAATCATGGAGTATGTCCTTCGTTCACCATCTTAGGGAACTTCTACCGAGAAAAATCTGCTTTATGTATCTCTTAGTCTGTCTTACATTGGATGTTTTCCTAATGGCATATCCATGTGAATAACTGAAATAATCAGTTTGGTAGAAATCCATAGTTTTTAGGATATTATGTCTTCTGTTCTTTGACTTCTTCTCACAGAGTGTTAATTTTTCAATACTTGTCTGTTTTTGCTTTTCCTTGAATATAGTGGAAATACCGGCTGCTATCAGTTTTATTGATATTTTTCTCCTTGCCTAAAAAATGATTTACTGCTCAGAAGTTCAAATTTAACTTCCCTTCATAGCTTCCTACCAACATCGTAAGTTACTTGTTGGGAACATTGGGGTCTAATGAGGTTTTTATTGGGTTCTATTATCAGATTCTGTGAAGGTGGAGAACTACTTGACAGAATATTGTCAAGGTAAATATGAACATTGGCTTGCCTATTGTTGTTTTCCTAGATCTAACTTGAATTACATGCTTTTACTTGGCCACAGAGGTGGTAGATACACAGAAGAGGACGCAAAAGTTATTGTTTTGCAAATCTTAAGTGTGGTTGCATTTTGTCATCTTCAAGGCGTTGTGCACCGTGACTTAAAGCCTGAGGTTAATGATTCTTGAACTTGACATCCTTGTATTTTGTGTCATTGGAGATGAAGTATGTCTCCTCTCAAATAAAAATCTTTTAAGTGCTGCATTCAGTAATCGATGTCCTTATTGTCCATTTTCTTCGTATTAATGCTTTTCATATTTCCTGGCATTACACAGAATTTCCTTTTCACCTCTCGGAATGAAGAAGCTGATATGAAGCTTATTGATTTTGGTCTTTCTGACTTCATAAGACCAGGTAATAGCTGCAGATCATTCTGAGTATGTTCATGATCTTTATCAGATATCTTTACTAATGCACTTATATAAGCCAACGAGTTCTTTCGCACCTCTCTTCTAGATGAGTACTTTCGTCCGTCTAGATTGCTTTCTGTGAATAGGTTCCTTTTTCTTATATGCTGCGGATCATAACGACTCTGCCTCCAATATTGGCAGGCCTAATGAGGATGATTTCAAGAGTATAAACATCGTTCCTTGTTTAACTAGTTTGTCAACTATTCCAAAGCTTTATTTTCAATACGATAAGTGTTTTCTGCGTGTCTAATCCTAGCCTAAGGGAACTGAAAAACCAATGTGAAGCCTCTTTGACGTGAGGTCCTGAGCCCAATTTGTTGACAAGCAGCTTGGTTTGTCAAAACACTTAAGTAGGAGTTTTGAGAATGTTTATAGTGTTTTGGTGTCTCATCCTTCCAAGAAGGTACTGAAACCATATTAAGAGTTCATTCCACATAGGGCCATGCCGGCTGGAAACCATTTTAGTGTAGCATTTTTGTCAACATTTTTACTTTTAATGGATATTTCTATTTTATATTGAAGAAGTGCTCACACAGACTTTGTCAGTGGGAAGAGCACTAGTCAATGAATTGGGCAGTGAAGTCATTACATTTACGTGTTTTATGTGTGTTTGAGCAGAAGAAAGACTGAATGATATTGTTGGTAGTGCATACTATGTGGCACCAGAAGTCCTTCATAGATCTTATAGTGTTGAAGCAGATATTTGGAGTATTGGTGTGATCACTTATATCTTGTTATGCGGAAGCAGACCATTCTGGGCGAGAACAGAATCAGGAATTTTTCGTGCAGTACTTAGAGCTGACCCTAACTTTGATGATTTACCTTGGCCCTCCGTGTCACCAGAGGCAAAAGATTTCGTGAAAAGGCTCTTGAATAAGGATTACAGGAAAAGGATGACTGCTGCTCAAGCTCTGAGTGAGTATCTAGTTTTAGTTATTGTTCTATTGACATTAAAAAGGAATAAATATTCAATATGCTTTTGAAGCAGCCATTTCGCTTAGCTAATTGAGACATGATGTGACCGCATTTCTATTTCCATTTTGATGATAACTCGCAATTTTATTTTTATTTTTTCGGGTAGTCAGTAGACTAAGCTAGATTTTGTCATTGCAGCTCACCCTTGGTTGCGGGGCGAAAATCATCCTGTTCCGTTAGATATATTGATCTATAAGTTAGTCAAGTCATACCTTCTTGCTTCACCTTTCAAACGTGCAGCCCTAAAGGTAATACTTTGTCATCATGCATAGTTGGAAACAATTTACAAAAATATTTGTCAGACGATACATGCTGGATGTTGGACTGGCTGGTGTTTGGTTTTCCCCCTCTTAACAACTTGGTAGTGCATTATACTCCAACCACTGTGATCATTGTTTCCTTTGCTCTTCTAGTCATACTGCGGAATCTCTTATGATGCGATTATGCTTCTCAAATAGTATATTGGCTCTAAATCATGTAAAAGTTTCTTAAGATGACAGAACTTTCTTTCTCGTACTATCTTAGATAGGTTAGGTCATCTTTTTCTGCACCTGGCCAAGTTTTCAGCGTTATGTAGTTGTCACTATGCTGTGATGACCCCAATATTCTTGCATTTCCCCCTGTTTTTGTTTTGGTTTCCATCCATTGGAGGAAATATCCCCTATCCCTGAGATAATTGCTGTTTGAGATTCACCATACTGGAATCTCACGTATCAGTAAGCGATCAAGTCCTGTACTGCTATGTGTTCCTCCTGTACGAACTTAGCAGAGCTCATTCATCGATTCCCTGTGACACTCTAGGCTGTTTTTGCATCCTTTTAGCACCTCACTATTGCTTGCCATCAGTCTTAGAAAAAAGTGGCATGGGACATGCACACACTTGTTTACAAACAATGGCCCAGGACCCTGGTGCTTCATATCCATTTTTTAATCAACATATGAAGGCAGGCCTGATTATGATATCAGCTGTGAATGTCATCAGTTGTACACTGCTATCTATATCTCACAAAGAGTTGGACAAGCAACTTGTTTACCGGAGGTTGCCACTTTCTAATCTTTCTAGGGTGGACATAATAGATACTTGAGGGTACGCTGATATATAGTTCTCAGAATCTTGTCGTGTATCTGCAATGTTCCTGCTGTGGTGTTCTGTTTTTTTGGGATATTATGTAGGGCTCGATGTGCCAGCTTTTATGCATCCACCCCTTCGCTGCAGAAAAAAAAATGTTAAACAACTTAGTGACATGGCTGGTTTAGTTAAAGAAAAGGAGAGGTGAAGATTGATGTAGTAAATCCTGGTATAGTTCGTTAGCAGCATTTATCATTAAGTCCTATATATATCATGCAAAGGCAACAATAACCAAAAACCTACAAGTTACTTTCTTAAGAAAAGATGATATTAAATCTAATTAGACTGAAATGGGAGACAATGAGTATGATATACTAGATCGTTCTAGACTTCATAAAGTCTGCACATAATAACCTGCAAGGTTGCAGTACCTTGTCCCATATCCTAGCATATGTGTAACAAACTCATATATCAGGAAACAATCCTGGGACTCGTAGGGTCTTATATTTCTTTTAACTGGAGAACAATTCCAGCTGTCAATTGCGTCTTTGTTTCTTGTAAAATACAACCAGTCACATCCAACGTGCACGTGGTTTCTATATCGGCATTTTTAACGTTCATCTCAAGTTATATCTCTTTGGCTTTTGTGGCTTTGATACTCACTAGAACACATCGGAGAACTATCTTTCCAGTTTTGGTTGGGTTGGATTTTTTTCTCTTCTGAATAACCAAATTGTGAATAAGTTTATGAACTTCGATCAATGTCTTCACTTTCCAGACGAGTTTCTTCTTGTTTTAACCATGCTTCTTGGTTAACTCCGTATTCTTTGTTCAAGAGGCTGAATATCTGCATCCAACTGCTATGCAAAACAAAAAAAATATGATTTCTTATTGGCCAAACTCTGTTGATGCTTGAGGTCTCAGAACTCGATGTTTGACTCAATGTTCGTCAAACTGCAGTTATTATCCTTGATTTGTTTATGCAAATTCTGCTGTATGTTTGGTGAAACATGGGGTTAAATATAAATTCTGGGTTGGCAATTGAAACCATGATGCTCATTCGAGAATGAACATTACCTTTATTCTCATTAGTAGTTAAATATATACTAGTCCATACCTAAACTGAAGTTCCACTTTACATTGATCATGTGGATGCCATGATGAACCTTGCAAGTGTTTTCTACGATTTTCTTCGCAGTCAGCTTACAACTTGTGCATTTCAGAAAAACATAATTGGTTAAACGGGTGGTTTGGGCCTAGTGGTGACTTGGGGGCTAATTTGAGACTGCATCATGGGTAGGAGGATGAAGTAATCATTGATGTCTAGAGATTGGAGTGCAGCATGTTTTCTAGTCTGAGACATCATTTTGCTTTACTATTGTTGGACTTTTTGTACTTTCTTTTGTTGTTAAAAACAATGCCAGGGTGTGAACCCCGTTGTCTAAAGGTGGCACTCAATCATAGGACTTGAAAATGGGAAATCTATTTTCTTCATGATTAGTTATTCTTGTTATTGTTGGTTGTTTGCAGGCTCTTTCAAAAGCTTTAACAGATGATGAGTTGGCTTATCTTAGATCTCAATTTATGCTTTTGGAACCAAATAAAGATGGACGTGTCTCTGTTGACAATTTCAAAATGGTTATTTTCTTCTCTCTGTTTTATCTTTCTGAAGTAATGAGGCCGTTTGCATTTTGTATTCTATTAATCAAAATAACATGGTATTATTGCTCAAGATATAATTGCGTTTTCAGGCTCTTGTGCGAAATGGAACCGAGGCAATGAAAGAGTCAAGGGTTCCTGACATTCTAAATGCGGTAAGCTAAGTAGCACTGAGACACATATTTCTAGAAAGTTGAGGGCATGACACGTTGGGGATCTATAGGAAAATATGTTCATCTTTCTAAGTTTTATATAGGATGTAGTCACCAATATTAGAAAATACAATGATAAGGCTCTAATTACAATAAAAAAATCACAAAATGCCTCATTTACTTCACGACATTATTCATGAATTGTTCCTTGTAAAAAAATGGCGTCGTATTATTGCTCAATAATGCCTTTATTCACATTCTCAGCATATTGTTTGTGTTGTGCAACACAAAAAAAAGCAGCAGCAGTAGTATGTATCCTTTGCGTATAGCTTACCACAAATTTTAACAAAATACACAATACTTCAAAGAAATAATGGTTCCTGAATTTGTTGCTCGTGTTGTTTCAGATGGCACCGCTCTCTTACAGAAAGATGGACTTCGAAGAGTTTTGTGCGGCTGCAATTAGCACATATCAGCTGGAAGCCCTTGAAGGGTGGGAGCAGATTGCATCGACAGCTTTTGAGCATTTTGAGCAGGAGGGTAACCGAGTTATCTCGTTGGAGGAATTGGCTCGGGTATTTACATCTGAATCTTCAGTTTGTCTTTTTCTTGCTTTTTGTTTGCAGATTCCCCCTTTCGTGTTAAAAGTGTTCTTGATCATGGTTTTTATTTTCCCCTTAATGTGTAACGCAGGAATTGAATGTGGGCCCAACAGCTCATACTATTCTCAGAGACTGGATTCGAAGCTCTGACGGGAAGCTTAGTTTACTTGGTTATACCAAATTTTTGCATGGCGTGACGCTTCGGACTGCAAATACAAGACAACGTTAGTGTATTTTTTAGCAATTTCGAAAATGATAGCAATTGAAAATTCATGCATTCAATAGGTTGAGAGCTTCTTTCTTTTCTTTTCTTTTTCCCGTGAGGGGTTTGGTGATATAAAAGTTGTGTACAAATGAATATAGAAGTTGAGTCAGCTTAGAATCTGGGGAGGCAACATTATGTTGAAGATTTTCTCCATGCTAGTTGTTTTTGCGGATTCGTAAGGTTCTTTTTTTTTTTAATCTAAAATACTTCAGAGCCCAATGAGTTTTCCAATTAAATTTTGTATCAAGATAGCTAGTTTAATCTGGCTAATCAAGCCGTTTTGACTCGGCAGTTCCGAAAGGGAAACGGGTAACCGGGAGAATATCAATAATTTGAAACTTTGTTTTTTCCTGTGTGATATGTACAGAGAGTTCCATTAACTTTTATCTTGGTAAATAAATTTTAAGTGGGGTGAGGATGCGAGATATGTAAGGTCACACTAAGATAGTTGATGGAATAAATGGGTAGATCTTATTTTGTGTGTTTCCAATTCTTATATTGGTTAAGTTCATATGAGAATCGCCTACTTGATCTTGCATGGGAATACACCGTAGGAGTTTTCTCAATTCAAGATACAGAGCTCTTGGAGATCTTCAATTATATTTCAAAAATAATTCGAGATATATAGCTCTTGGAGATTTATGTAAATATCCAAGCACACTATTTCGAATAACCCGACCTGTTTCTGATTGTTTCTATGGTTGTTTGCATAAAGGGAGAGTGAATCTGGCGCCCACGGTTGGTTTGGAATGATGTATGAGTGCTTTTATAGAAGTTGTCCCGATCAAATTTGCTCGATCAATTTCAAACAGCTCGATTGACTTGTCGATCAATGTCAAACCAATACAGTCACCTGATACCCGCTCAATTGATTTTTCTGAAATTTCAGTTTTCAAGATAAACTCAACACTCAAAAGCATCAACAAACGTATATGATTTATTTGCACATAAACCCTACAACAAATTCCAGGGAACAAAATCACCACTCGATACAAAAAATTGTGTGGATTAACAACAGATTTGCCAACCAAAAGGAAGCTCGACTTTTGTATCCTACAACTTTAAATGACCATTACAAGTTCCAGCGTTGTTTTGTATCACGACTACAATGCATCCTCATTCATCTTCAATCTTTTAATAATATATTGTTATTATCATTAACTATGCACGAAACTATAACAAAAAAATTATTTATGAAGATAACTTGTTTATCTCTATGTAACATAGCAATACAGTTTACCTTAATAAAAATAAAATAAAGTACGTTGTTTTTTAAAACTTCTTATGGAATAGTTAATTACTATAAAAAAAAAAAGATAAGAAAAGGAAACCAACATTAAATATTTAACGACATTTACAATAATTTCAATTGAACCACATCTCTCTATATTTTTTTGGGACAAAATAAAGAACTGTGTAGATAACAAAAAACAGTTTACAGAGAACAGGACAACAAAAAGACTTAATGTATAACAAAAATGTGCAGCGCGTGCATGAACTGCTATATCACCCGATCGTCTGCCATCAGCAACAGAAGTCTGTCTGGATTTTGTAATTGAATAGTACAAACCCTTTCCATCTAGTACAATATTTTTGTTTTTGGCCGCCCAAATCTCATGGACTACCTAATAAATCATCCATTCATGCATTGCTGCAGAAACAAGCACCCTTAGCTGTGAATCTCTATTGGAATTTACCGTCCTTGTGGCTTTAAAATGTCTTCAACAAGGTTGTATTATATGTATTAATATGTATCAAAGAACTTTACATTCACCAAGCATTGTAAAACCCTTGACCATCCATCCGGACATTCACTTCACAGCTGGCATGACAGCCTGACTGGGGCGCTACACTCTCTCCCACTTTAGAAACACATGTCCTTATGGTGTAACAAGATTTGTCCCATATTTTTGGTTGGTACAAGCTTTGATATCATGTATAATGACCCGCTCATGTCTAGTATAATATTGTTTGCTTTGACTGTTCAAACTCCATGAACTTTTCAGTGGGTCAATCATCTTTGTATTGCTATAGGGCGAGCACACTTAAGTGTGAAGTTCAATTGGACTTTGGCGTCCTCACAACTTTAAAAGACCTTATACAAAATAGAGTCACGATGTATTATATATAGTACTGAACTTTGTATTCACCAAGAGATGTGGAACCATTGACTACCTATCAAAACGTTCATCGAGACTCTCTTCTGGACGATTGACCTCACAACTGGCACCATAGCTAAGCTGGGGTGTCACAATCTCCCCCACTTTAGGAACACACGTCCTCGTGATGGGTTCAAGATTTGTCACATAGTTTTGACCGGTGTAGACTTTGATACCATTTATAACGATTTGCTCTCGCTTTGTACAATATTGTGCGCTTTGGCAACTCAAATTTTATTAACTTCCTAGTAGGTCACTCATCCCTGCATCGCGCAAGATGATCACGCTTAATTGTGAAGTTTCAGTAAGCTTTGTCGGCCCTAAAGCTTTACAAGACCTTGTACCAGGTCGGTTATAGGCTACCCATTCGGATCCTGCGCAGTCATCAACCAGTGTACACAGTCTTTCTCGATTGATATTGCTTTTTGGAGTAGCCACTTAGGTTTGAGGATTTTTCTAAGAAACCAAGCAAGTACATGCAAACATAGACAAATCGGAGCCATTGGTCTATCATAATCAGAGATTACTTGGCTTGGGAACTAAGTTGCGAGAGGGGAAGGTCTTAAGGCACCCATCTCGCCCAACTGTGAGGTTGGTATCCACTTGTCATTTATGTTAATATTATAGTCGAGAACGAGGGCATGTAAAGGGGAATAAAACCCCCAAAGAAGTGATCAATTTGGTCAATTGGGATTGTATGTCCCAAATGACCTACAAGTTATGCTCATTGATGGTGGTCTGTTCTGCATAAAGGTGTCCAATAGTCGTTAAGATTCTACTTTGGAGGCAGTTGGTAAGCATTTGGACCCATAGAAGATCCTTGAGGAGTATAAGGCTGCTAAGCATTGGGAGAGTACTAGTGTGGTCTCTACCCTTGTGGAAATATACAACTCTACTTTTGGCCCCGAAGCTGACTTTGAGCATGGAAATTTTATGGGTCATGAGTAGAAAATGTCGATAGACTAGGGGGTGGCCTAACCGAGTCATTGTTTCTCCAGCTGAGGTTTGGATGATTTCTCCACCCCGGATTATTAGTATTGGAGTAGGAGGAATTGGTAGGCTTTTGCCTCTGATTCAGGGCATAAACTATAGCTGTATTCGAAGCATGCAATATCTCTTAGAAAACAGGTATGGTGGGGTACTAATGAGTAGGATGTCTTGACGTCTCACAAATTACACATATCACTAGGCTTGGAGACAGAAGAGATCTCATTGACCTTATTGATTTCAAGTTTATCCATTTTATGAGATAGTAAGTCTAGTTTTTTGTCGAGATCATCTTCCTCTCGCAATATATATTTAGCATGACCGACATGGGTAGAAGATGGGTATTTATAAGAACGATTATGGGGATTGGTGTAATCTCACGAATTGTTATTTTCTGCCAGTCCGTCTAGGTATTCAATAGTAGTTGCTGGTTGCTTATTTGAAAATTTCCCATTGCAGATCATGTTTATAACTTGGTAATTTTGGGCCGAGATGCTCTCATAGAAGAAACTAACAATCTTTTAGTCCTCATACCCATGATGTGGGATGACAAGAAGATACTCCTGGTATTGTTCCCAATAGTCATAAAAAGTTTCATTGGATCTTTCAGTAAAATTCTATATCTGTTTCTTCAAAGCGGTGGTATGATGCATTGAAAAAATGTTTCTAAGGAACTTAGCTTGCATTGCAACCCAAGTTAGCTCTGGATAAGATTTTAGAGTAAGAAGCTAGCTTTTAGCTTTGTCTTTCAGTGAAAATAAAAAAAAAACCTCATTTAAGCCATCTTGATCTACGCAACATTATTCATAAAAGTATTGACCTCTTTGAATTTGCCGACATGTAGATAGGGATTCTCTAATTCCATCCCATGAAAAGTGGGCACCATATTCAGCATATTGGGCTTAACATGGGATTGGGCTGGTCATCCGATAGACCTTCACGCATAGTAAAATAGAATGGTGTGGTCATGCATGTCTGGTGTAAATAATCTCGCATGTTTCGTGTTGGTCTAGCATCATTGGCCTCCTGTTGGGTAGCCATCGTGTTGTTGGGAAGATTTTCAATTTGGACAAGTCTATTTGTGTAGTCTCGAGTGTAAACACTTATGTACCAAAATGCTCTCCCTAACAAAGTATATGAAAAAGAGAATAAAAAATTTAACAACTGCAAGTTCACATACTTTGCCTTGATTGTTCTCTAGTAACGGCGCCAAAAATATGATCGATCGATAAAAGATGTCATTGATGCACCAATCTAATCAATATTTAATTAAAACTGAACATCGCCTCAAGAGTGTAAAACTAGTAAAGTGGAAGGTCAGAGTATCGATCTACGAGGAAGAGTAAGATCAGAAACACGAGAATTTGCGGCTGTAGCATTTCGAATGCTAACCTCAATAGTGGAAAGAGTTTATAGTCCAAAACTATAAATAACTAATAGAGTCTATAAAATTATAAAAAGCAGGCAAAGTCTTCGAAATCAGTTCGCCCTAGACTTTGGTATCCACTGTCTTCCCTGTACAACTCAATCAAGATTTAGGTCAGAAACTCTTGATCGGAGAATATTTTTATAAAAATAATATAATTCAAAAGATGTGTTTTCAAATTGATTCTTATTCAAGAACATTAGGTCAAAAAGTAGAAGGACATTAACTAAAGTATCAAATGTACCAAACTAATGGTGACACTTAATCAAGAGTTTAACACTACATGTTTGGTTAAAAAATAAGAACTAAAATTGATTTGTAACAAACGATGAAAATCTTGGAGAAGATGTGATATCTTAGGTCATTGAATGTACCTCATCCTTAGACCTCACCTAAAAGATTTAGCGTAGTATGTTGATTAGAAAATTAACAAAAATAATGAAAAACATGATACTTAATATGAAGATTAAAAGAAAATGGATCAGATCTTATCAGGACATTTGAATAAAGAAAACTTGAATTGAAAAATACTATAACAATCTCGAAGAACAAGGGTAAGAACCGGTAGATCTAACTCCGTAATTGAAAAACTAATTAAAGTTGAAAAGTTGTATAAATGAATGAGAAAATAAGATTATCCCTAATATGAGTCTCACATAGCCTTAAGTAAGGAAAAAAAAACCTAAAAACTTAAGGAAAAGCTTCTAAACAAGTAAGTAAATGAAATAAAAGAAAAAGAAATAAAAATTCGCTTCTCGTGCAATCCTGATAGGTCACCCAAATAGCTTGACCAATCGGATCAACTCTCTGGAACTGATTCTCCATTAACCCCAACTAGTATGGGCGACTAGTCGGCTTATTGTATTGGCACTGTTTCGTTTCAACTCCTGATCGGTAGCTCAAACTTACGCCTAATTGGTATGGGCGACCAGTCAGGATTAATTATTCAAATTTCACAGCCTTCAAGCCCGGCCGATCTCCTTACAACCTTGACCGATTGAGATTACCTTTTGAAATTATTTCCTGAACCTCTTCAGACCAGATAGGATTGTTTACCAATCACCACTTAAGTTTTTACTTCACATACCCCAACTTTTGGCTTCTCCGGACTTCACAATACCCACGGGACTTCAGATCTTCTCCCACTCAAACTTAAATTCCTCTCAGGGCCTTAGGATCATAGGGAAACATCTGGGAATCAATAATTTACTTTCGGACACCTTGTTAACATGAAAAACATGCGAAAGGGTTTGGAGATACCGAACGTGCATTATCGAGTACAAACAATGATTTCAATCCAGATGAAAATCTATGCATGTAGGACACGTTTAGCAGCTATACATGATTTATTGTGGGCTCAACATGAGTCAATAGCCCCCGGTAAAGCTGGTAGAACAGGGATTCCTTTGAATGGGAATGAACCATCTTTAGGACCATAACAATGATCATATTTAATGGAAGAGAAAATCTCTGGGTCAATTCCTTCAAAGATCAATTTTGCACCATTGTAAATTTGTATGTCATTACCCCCCATGGTATTGAATCTGATTCTAATTTTTGACAGGCCAACTTGTATATCTCTATCTGCTATTCTGGCTTCTTCTTCCTTGATCTCATTACAACACCTAAGGTAAAGATATTGCTCTTGCCTTTGATTGGGTTGGTCCTTGTCGATGTGCATTTTTTCTTTGTCCATATTCGCCTCCATCACATTGGGTAGCTTTTTTCTTAAACTTGTAGTCACCATGTTGATCTCCAAACTTGGGAATGAATCAATATCTACTCTCATAACTTCTTTCTTACTGTTAGCGTAATACAACATTTCCTTCTGAATTATATCTTGCACACAATTCTGAAACGTTATGCAATTGTTTGTAGCATTCCTAAATTAGTTCTTCCATTTGCAATACTCCTTGCCCTTCCTATATTTCTTTGGAGGGATTACATGACCAGGGGTCAATGTGATAAATTTTTGCTTAATTAATTCATCAAACAACTCATTAGCCTTAGCCAAATCAAATGAATATTGATGATAATTTGACTGACTATTCCTTTTTGGTACTTGTGATGAAGACATATTTGAAGCCTTCTCTATTTTGGCTAGAGTATCACACATTATAAGTGATTTTTCTATTATTTGTGCCACATCAATTTTAGAATCTCCCTTAATATCATGATAATAGGTTCCAAGGGGAATGCTTAAATTGTCGGTCTTCCATGAGTAAAGTTTCATATCTTATCGCTCTCATAGACATGTCAAATAAATCTTTAAGCTCAATGTTGCCAAGTTTAATTTTTAATTTGTATTTCAAGGCATGTTTTGTCAATTTCGCAAATTCGCCTTTGGGAATGTAAAAATGGCATCTATTCTTGACTTGTCTAAAACGAGAAATAAACTGCTCTACTGTTTCTCTTAGTTTTTGTTTTAACTTGGATAGGTCTGCCACATAAACCTTAGGCTTTGTCTTAAAAAACTAGACATGGAATTGATCTTCTAATTCTTGCCATGTTGTTATCCAGTTGGTTGGTAAATTAACAAATCATGAAAATGCGATTTTTGTAAGAGAAAGGGGAAAGAATTTTATTTTGTAAACGTCCATATTTTCTAGTTCACCCAATTGTAGAATAAATCGTCCAATATTTTCTACCGAACTGATTTTCCTCTCTAGTGAAAAATGATAGATCTAAGATTCATGATCCCTTTAGAAGCATAACGTTATCCACCCAAGGTGAAAAATGTTTCTTAAACATAGATTTTTCGGCCCTTCGAAGACTTGGACCATACGTTTCTTGCATTACTTCCATCATCTGAGTCCTACTTATTACCATTGGGTCATGAATAAGATCTAAGTGTTGATTAGCAACTGGAAATTGTTGCGGGACTTGCCTATATCGTTGGATTGGGGGAGGTGTGCATGGCACGCATTGCTGGGCTCTCTATCGGATCCCAACACTAGTCTAGGGCCCAATGGGGTCCTATTTGCACAAGTTAAAATATTTTCAAACATAAGGTTTATGTATACCTATTGTTGGTCTACTTGTGTGGTTTCAACAGTTGGCCTTCCAGTAGGCCTTTGAACGTACATCGTCTCTGTTCCTTCTAGGGATGGTGACATTGCACGCCTCATCACAACAATGAGGTCTTGCACACCCCCTGCTTGAGAATTTGCTAGCACATGCGTTAACTACCTTGTAAGGCTTTGTTATGTCTGGATTTCCTATTTGCCTGACCAATTGGCTACTTCTTTCAGCATCTAGGCTTTGGCCATCAATAACACTTATCTTTGGGTATGTAGGATTCCCTTTGAAATGAACATTTTTGTTGTGAAATATATCACTAGAAGGTTCAACTGTTGCATGTTCCTTGCTCTTTCTTGTCAGAGCCATAACTTCTGATTTAACAAGTTTGCTTTCCTTATAAAGCCAAAACTTATTACCCAAAAATTGCACTAGATCGATAAGGGATGAGAAATTTTAGGACAACAACAAATAAAATGATAAGTGCTGGAATGTGATTTGTTGAAAGGTAAATATATGGTTCAATGTCGTATTTCAGGATTTCACCAAAAACATACCAAAATTTGAAATCGAACAAGAGAAACAATAAAATCAATTTTATTAACTTCGCTGAAGATTTTGACAAGTTACAAAAGAGGTACTTACGCTAAAAACTACTTCTAAGACAAAGATGAAAATGCATATGTAAGGGGTGATAAGTTCCTCGATGTCATTAATTTATAACCGTCGTATCTTTCCCTCTTTGAAATTTCAATCAAAATAGGTGGCTTTATAAGACAAAAATTGTCTTTTATGAACTGCCTTCAATTGCTTGTGAGTTTCATGTCCAAGTTTGAACATAGCTGACCATGTCCTTATCGCAAATGGCATGTGCATTGCAAGTATATCCTTCTTTTTAGGATTTTGGCCGTGTTTGGATAAACTTCTTTGCCACCTGGAGACTCAAGCTACCATACAGTTGTCACGTCACAAATAAGGATAAATATGAATATTTGTGGTATAAACAAACACCTTTAAAATTATTAATGAGTCAAAAAAAAAATTGAAGGTATTCTTCAAATACGTGGAGTCATTTTTACATATACATATTTTCACAGTTTTATACATTTATGACTATTATATATAATGTGGGTGACAACCAGTGTGTCAAGATCTTATACTTATTGCTACAAAAGAAAATGAATAGTTGGCTATAGTACACCACCATTTAGTGCGCATGTAGTTCAGAGACAAGACAACGTAGCTTTGTCCATTTTAATTATCATCGAAACTATGTCGTTTTTATTTCAGCAAATTGTAATTAAAATGCATGAATTCAAAATTATGTAATTTTGAAAAGAAAAGGATAAAACTATGTTATTTTGCTCGTACAACATGCGCACTATAACCTTTGAATCCGATAGTTTTGAACTTTAGACTCCTTCCCAAATGTATGAAGGTTGGTGCAAAAGCAACAATTTTGTGGATAGGGATACCATTCAAGCCTTAAGCCTGTAAAGTGGAAAGAAATCGCGGGAAAAAAGGAATGAACCACGTTTAGCATTATATGGTATAGATTTTCCGAATCACGAAAGAAGAATAAAAATTGAGTCAAAGAGAAATACACGAATAGGATTAGGACACACACACCCATTCTAATGCCATCCCTATGAAAGTGAATTTTCTTCTTCGCTTGACTTTGTATGGTGGTTCATGTACGTACACTGTAAAAGAGCTTAAGGACGAACACAAATACGTGGGTTCGCCGAGTAAGGCTGAAGGTTTTAAATATGGGTTACTATGTATTAATTTTTTGATTCTTTAATACCGTTACGTTTTGATACACCAATGAGACTGAAAAATTGTATATGTATCAACCATTTTGCTTTGTGTGGGTTTGTTTTTTATTCATAGCTAATACTAGATTGTTACCACCAATTTAGGCAATCTGAAAATTTATTTCATCAACTCTTGTTGCGTTTGGTTTGACAATTTTGATACTATTATACATTAAACCGCAATTATATCATTACATGATCCGATACCATTATTTAACTTCTTGATTCAACGAAACATGACAAACACCCACTAAGCTCTGAGAGAGAGAGAGAGAGAGAGAGAGAGAGAGAAGATAAGATACAAAGTCAATGAGAAGTGGGGAGTGGGAATGGAGAAACCATCCAATTTGGGGAAGTGAGAAATGCTTTTGGACAACGCAAAAGCAATTTTTTTGAAAAAGGCTTAGACTTGTGATTCCCTATGTGGTCTTTGGCTTTTGGGTGTTCTCTTACCAATATTGAAATAGTTGAGTTCAAGTAATTTATGGGTATATTTTGCTAGGTGATCAGTAATTTATGAGTTCAAGTAATAAACAAAAAGAAAATAAGTTGGGTTATCAGTGTGTCGATGTATTCTTCAATCTCTAACAAACATCACCCTCCAAAACTTATGAATCCGGACAATTTAAACGTGTGAGAAAAGTTACAACTCATTTTAACTACCTTGTAACTACCTTATGACAACTTTATCTTTTGCCTTTAAATTTAGACACGTCAACTCATTTTATTTTTACCCTTTGCCTTTTCAATTTACACATTTTATTTTGTTTTCATCATGTTGTCACATGTGTAAAAATATAGCATAAACAATTGTCACCCCAACTCTTTAAGAATGATACTTTGATTCATGATGAGTTGTAACATATTACACAAAAACTAAATTTTAGTAGCTAATAGCTATAAATGGTCACTATATATAAATCATGTATATAACATCATCAACACTACCCCATCATAGTTAAGTGGTACACAAACTTTTAATGTGGAAAGCCATAATTGTTGCATGATTGACACATTGGTAATAAATCCACTAAATATGGTAATAATAATAAAAATTATTTATGGACTAGCTAGTTGGGTGCAAAATTACATATTTAGGGATTAATTAAACAAAATAATAATAATTTTTTAAAAATAAAATATTCAAAAATAAGATAGTTTAAGGGATAAAAGTAAAAAATAGTCATAGAAAACGGTTTTCGTTAAGGATTTATGTTACAGGCTTAATGATTCGTCACAACTTGAACTAATTGAGTGCAAAACTATATAGTTTAGAGATTATTTAAACAAAATTGATAGTTTATGGATGAAATAGATAAAAATGAAATAATTTAGGTGATAAAGTGAAAATTAGTCTCGATAATATTATTCTAATTTTTTCTTCTAGCAATATATATACTAGCGGCTCCGGTGCCCACACAATGCGTGGACGCATGGGCTTAGACAAAAGTATATACTTAGTGACGCGTAGGATTGAAGTCACGATGCGAAAAACTTGAAGATTCAAAAAGAAGAGATAAGAAGACTTTTTTATTTGTAAAGGGAGCAAATTGAAACATCCGAAACGACATTTTGGTTCATAATAGAGGAATGAAATCATAAGAAACCCAACTAATTGATTGGGAAATTTAAAAAAATTCCTACGTAATTAGTTGCATTAAGGTTGAAATAGTGAACTTTGTTTGTAATTTGTCAGAAAGTGTCCACGTGATGCGTGTACTTGTCAAATTTTTATTAGACAAAACTATATCAATTTCAAGACGATCTCAAACATCTCACTTTTCCTTAATTGTGCTGCAGAGAAAAGAAGAACTATCCAAAAATAAATTAATCAATAGAAAAAGCAATGACGGGTAATAAAATTAGGGTCATACCTCCTTCAATGCCACTATCTTCTTCTTCTTCTTCTTTTGCTGAGACAAACTTAGGACTTGATTAGGTGATTCACTTCTCTCTGATTTTGTTGGTTTCGTGAAGTAAACCTGGAGGATTGAATATAGAGAGATGTTTCTATAGAATGAAGCAGTTTTTTTGGTAGTCTTTTGAGGCAATTTTTTTCAACTGCCTGAGGATGATGTGGGTAACTGCACTATGTAACTGTCATGGTGATATTTACCTTTATGTCCTTACGGTTATTAGTGGTAAAAGTTTCTTAGCGTGTAAAAATAAAATAAAAAATGTGACAATTTGGGAAATCAAAAGTGTGAGTCTGTTTCAAAATTTTGTTTACACCAAGTTGAGTGTTCCCTTTATAATAGTAATAGATAATAGATAATAGATATAAAATTCTAATTTTTGGGAAAATAACTGTTGGTTGCCACTTATCCTCTGGGCCTTCGCTGGATAATTTAGAAATAACAGTCCAATAATATAGAAAATGCAGGCCCAATCCAGAATGAAAGATTTTGAATAGCCCAAAATGTCCTTCTTGGTCCTCCAAACTTCAAACGTTACATGCCTAATTTACGCATTTATTTACCAAAACTCTCATTTTATCTTAGGTATATAGCTTGATGAATCTTTCCTTAAAAAACAAAACACAATTATTTCTATTGTGGAACACTCAACTCAATTTTTTTTTTTAATCAGACATTGAACTTCTGCAAAGTTTAAGCTCAATACAGACTCATTCTAAACCCTATGAGCTTGTTTGACTTATCAATTTTAAAAATTAGATTTAGATTATGAGTCTCACGAGACTAATTTTCAAAATATGTAAATAAGGATGGTATAATGATTAGTGTATTTGTTGGCAATCGGGCTCATAGTACATGAGATTGTCAATGCCGACAGAACATATATTGGTAATTCCGAACATTAAATTTAGTAAAAATTAATAATCATTCGTTATATGTCTTTTAATATTAGCCCAATAAAGTAAATATGACCTACAACAAAGATGGGGGAGTCATAGCTGAAAGCAAATGAATTAAAACATGTTAATTGGTTAAAAAGATTTCTCACCGAAATCTAAATAAAAATCAATTACGTCAATCACGACTATGATAATGCCAATTAATTATGTTGCTAAAGTGCAGGCTATATCAATTATTTGGGAGAAATTTAGTTATCCGCAATTAGACTATAGTAACCACCAGGTACAAGATGTAATTATTGGTATAAATCTTATGCTTTCT
>JABCMJ010001210.1:0-13130 GCA_014822125.1 Arbutus unedo
CTCTCCTAATTTTCTTTCTCAGTTAAAGTGAAATTGGTTCAAGTTTGGTTGGTTTTAAGGCATCGAAAATAAAACTTGATTGGTTGGAGGTGAAAATTTCACTTACCAATTTCGACAAATTTTAGGTAGGGACCAAAATTGGTTCGGTCAAGAATATCAGTTTTTTTTAGTTGATTAAAGATTTAAAATAGGTTAATTTTGGGCCACATGAAATAAAAATGAGCTTTTTTGGGCCATACAAAGCACATGTTGAACTACTAGCCCAAAACTCTTGTATTTAGACCAAAACACCTGTTAAAAATAAAATATCAATAAAATAGAATTAAAAACAAAAGGAAAGAAAACATCAAGCTCAAATTCAAGATTGCAACAAAAAACATACTGTAATAGTTCAAAAATGGAAATTTAAGTACTGAACAACGAAACTGTGTGAACGTTGGCTCTGCGTCTAAACATAATTCAAGGTTGCAACAGAAACATAATTTATTTCTTTTTCCTTAATTCGGTTCGGTTCGGTTCGGTTCGGTTCGATTGATCTAGACAAAATATATGATAAATCGAAATCAACCCGAAAAACTGAAAGCAAAAATCAACACCGAAATATTCGTATTTCGGACCGACCAAGCTTTGGTTTTTTCGATTGATTTTGTTAGTTGGTTCGGTTTTTTTTTTAAATTCCTTTCACCCCTACTCTTGGCTTCAGTGCTAGAGTGCTTTAGTTGTTTGTATTCTTTTTAATCTTTACGCATTTCACCGCTCTACCTTATGTAATTCTCTCTGCCCCTACCATACTCTACCTTTGTAGTTTTCACTCCCTATCCAGGTTTTAGTTTTGGAATTTGACAGCAGACATAAAATGCCATTTACATACACTTTATACCCAATCATTCTGAATAACACTTGCAACTCGCCAGCAATCAAGACTAAGGACGGATTTTTAGAGTTAACTCAGCCTTATGGGAGCGCCCTTTTATTCCAGCCACTGTAGCACAAGTTTCACTTAGGACATAAAGGGCGCAATGACATGACGTTATCCTAACATTCTTCAGGCTTATTACCTATAGTCAATTCAGGATTTTTAACTCAATGATGGCACTAAACACAATGGTTGCACTCATTGCGGGATTTAACCTGACACCTTATGTTAGAAGCGGACCCGTGAAGGGGGGCGGAGTGTCACGTGACACCCATGGCCAGTAAAAATCTTAATTTTTTTTTTTTAAAAGTTTAACAGTAAGTAAAGACTTGCGCGTAGTACTTTAACACCCCTGTACCCATTTTGCTTTGTCAAACTCCTTTTAATCTATTAATATGTCAAAATTGTATTCTTAATTGTTAATTTATTTTGATGGTGACACCCCCAAATTCAAATCATGGGTCTGTCACAAGCTGATCACAATCATGCATACATTCTCAGAGGCACATCTCTCTTTCAAATTTTATTTTTATTCAAAAAAAAAAAACAATATGGTACTATAAACATGAATATGGATTGAGATAATTTTATTGCCTAAAAAAAGGGTATTTGTTGAGGTTGTAAAATGTGCAAACAAGTTTCAAAGTAAAAGTTAAAAAAGTTTGAAATATAGTTTGTTGCACAGATCAAAATTTGAATTGAATTGGTTGATATTGCTGTGTGGCCATTAAATTGACTACAGATTCTATTTTGATGTCGATATTTTCAATCGCTGAATGTAAAAGACTAAATATTACTTCATATAATTGAACAAATTTTGGTCACATTCTTTTAGACAAAAACGTCTATTGAAAAATTAGGAACTGCAGACAATTTTTTCTCTCAAGCATGCATCCTGGTTGTGCACAATTTTTTACGTATCAATTATCCCTTATGTGTCTCACACAAAACTGTATTTATGAGTGTTTGGGCACATTAATGTGTCCCAATATCTAATTCCAACCCTCCGTACTCATAATCTAAATTGAGTTTTGTCTCTTTTTTAACCCTAAACTCAAGGAAATTTAAGAGCTTTTTCTCTTCTTTTTTTTCACTCAAACTCAAAATTTGAGTAAAAACAACTCAAAACCCACTCTATTTCTTCACCCAAACTTATATCAAATTGTTCAATTTTTTACTCAAATTAAGAGAGATTCAGATTCTCACTTGAATTTTAAAAAGTTGTGCACTCAAAGTTGCAACTCATGTCACTAACAAAATTTTAGATGTATGTATCAAAGTTCTTCGTAGGAGTAATGCACTTTTTTATAATGTACATCTAGAGCATATAAAATTATGTCGTTTTGTATTCGAAATTATATATTTTTGATTTTATGTATTTTGATAATAATTCGTATGATAGTCAAAAAGATGTAATTTCGATAACAAAACGAGAAAAACTACATTATTTTAATTGTACTACAGGAATTGAAATTGTGGCGGCAGTGAGCGAAGGGGGCGAAATAAAATGAAAAATGCTTGTGAAAATATTTTAAACAAAATTTGAGTAAAATATGGGATTTGTCATTGGAGTGAGCAAATCAAATGGAGTTTTTTTTTTTTTTTTGGGATAAACATCAAATGGAGTTTTTACTTTGAATATTACCCAGATTTGTTAAAAATAGCTAGTGCCTATGCTCTAAAACAGCAAAATTTCGCAACTTGACGGATACTTTTGGGAAGAAATGTCTCGTCCACGTTTAACTTCTTCTCTCTGTTTATCTTTCGGCCGCCGGGGCGAGAGAATAGTAGATAGGTTCGGATCAGATATACAGGAGAATCTCGTCAAGTAACCGTTGCTAATGTCATCCGCTATCAGCAAATATTATTTCGATCGATACGAAAGTGAAATTCCCCTTTGATGATGACATCCCCTCGGTGCTTTCTGGTGTTTTCACCGACTCAGGTGACTCCTCTTCCTTTTCCACAGTTTCTTTCACCTTACCAGAACCATTAGCATTCGAGTTGTTGCCACTTTTCGTTGCTTTACTCTTGGACTTGCTGGCCGTTTCTGGAGGGGCAGTTTTGTTTTCATGTTAGCTTTTCGGCTACCCAACTTTGTCTTTGGTGTGCTACCATCATCTTTGGATTTTCCTTCTGTTGTGGAGCCCTCAAGAATCGATTTACGACTTACCTTTTTTAGAACCATCCTCGGATTTACCACCACTAGCATCCTTGGTTTTATCACCAGACTTGGAGGTGTCATCCGTAAATTTACCATGCATCAACTCTGGATTTACCGCCACTGCTCCTTTTGATTTGCTAGAGGAAGCTTCTCCACCCCGTGAACCCTCCTCCCTCTTTCCTTGCTTTGCTGATGGTTCGGAGTTCATTTTTGCTCTCTCTGTTTTTTTCGGCATTTCATTGGAATTGGATCAGGACTTCGGCATTCATTTGTTTGTTCCCTTATCTGAAGTAGAGCCCGCTCCGACAAGCTCCCATGTTTCGTTTTCAAGATTTACTACTTCTTCGTCATCATCTGTGTACACGACCTTATGCTTCTTTTTAACAGGATCAAACCAAACAATAACACCTTCATAGTATTCCTCATCTTCTGGCCACAAAACCTTAACCTTTGAACCAATCAGGTTATCCCGACACTGTAGAGCGTCAGATGCTTCCTCTTTAGCTGGTCCACGTATGCTTTCTCTTGGAACTTGTCTTGGGGGTGTCTTAGCTAAGTTTAAGGCAGTCATTGGTGAACGAACCATTTCTTTGTCATCTTCCTTGGTGGTGGACTGTGTTAAATTGTTCTTCGAAATAGCTTTTCCACGTCTGCGCCTATTCCTATCTTTCTTATTCTTTGACGAGGATCCATATCCAATGTCATCTCTTGTGTCTGCCTTGCTATGGCACAGTTTCAACGGTTTGTCCTCTGAATCACTTGTAGTCTCATCTTCAGTCTTGGGTTTATCTGCCAAAGCGGGAGTCTTCACATCAGTATTCGCCCATCAGTAGCCTTTTTCCCAGAACTTTTCTTGGATTTATCTGCCAAAGACAGAGTCTTCTCCTCAGTAGTACGCCCAGCAGTAGCCTTTTTCCCAGAGCTTCTCTGTGGCTTTCCTCCCGAAACACTGGTACCATCAGATGCCTTCTTAGAAACATCAGCAGATGGAGCAACTTGTCAAATCAAATCATCTTTCTTCTTTGCTCGCGCAACCTTTTTAGAACGAACCTCAAGAGAAACATTCCCACTCGAAGATGGTGAGGCAACATCCATTGCCCTACTCCCTAATTCTTTTGGCGAGGAAATATGCATGTTCTCTTTTTCGTTCTCTAGAGGCACAGGCAACTCAACTGACGGTTCCCCAGAAGGTGAAGTATGGCTTTCCTTGCTAAGACCTCTTCCATGACTTGCATTTGTTTCAGCTTCTTTATCACTATCAACTCGAGAGGTGTTAGGATTGAGCATAAGAGGAAAGAGTAGAAGGAAATATCTTCTAACTGAATTGAATTAATGAAAATGATACATGAAGCCAGCGCTATACAAGGCTTCGTAACTAAATTGGTTACGGGATAAAACTAAACTAACTATAGTTAAAACTACTATTCAAAATTATTTCGACTCGGAAACCTTGTCAAATTATGGGAATTGACAGCATGCTGCACTTATACTCATTACCCCTCCGTATACGCTAAAACTGAGACATGGAGAAGTGAAATACAAGCTTGTAGACCCAGTTGTTAGATGTGATGAGGGTGTAAGCGCAACTTGAGAACGTCCAGAGGGGGGTACAGAATTAAGCTAAAAGAAACCCTACTTCTTGGCAGTCTCATTTTGCTTGTGCATGCTGTTATAGTGTACTTTTCCTTTTTCCTTTTTTTTCTTTTTTCAATTTTTGGTTCAGGAATGTTGCCTAAGCATTATATTGCTACTTGTGCCATTGATGCTATTGTACTACGATATTGTTCCATGTTGTTGCTCCACGTTCTGATTCTGATTTTGTTTGCATCAAAGAACTTTGTAGATATATAAATTTGAGTCAGCACAAGAGTTACAGCCTCCCTCCCTCCCTCATCTTCCCCCCAACCCCTGCTCTCTCTCTCTCTCTCGAATATTTTTTCAAAAAAGGGTATATTTTTATATGTGAAGGACCAATACGATAACCTTTTTAAAATGGAAAAAGAATTCATCATGGAAAGGCTCTAGTAGTCAAATTTGTACACCAACAAACTCCTCGGAATCTCAGGTTCGCCATTGCTTGTAGCATTGGCATCAATAGACTGATCAGTTTAATGAGCTTGCTCCTGCTCCTGCTCCTGCGATGACCCACGCTCTGCCGTTCTGTCCACATACCCAGCCTCTGTGACACCATTACTCACAACTGACTTAGGAGATCTGTCCTCCGTAAGATGAGCTCCTTCAGCACGAGTCTTTAGCACGTTGTCTTTAGTCAGCTGGGCAGCCTCATCAGGAGATGCCACAGCCAACTTGTTCTCATCCTGAACTGCCACATCCGAAGATGCCCTAGGCAAATTGCTCTCCTCAGTCGACTGTTCTCCACAAGCATTATTGTCATTACGTCCAACAGCAACAATTTTTCCATTGAATATAGAAGAAATTGCTTCGCTGTAATCATCAACAGAAAAGCCCAAGGAATTTGTAGCTTGTATAAGGTACGGTTTGAGCTTTATCGCAGAGTTTTCTACTATTCTCTTCGCCAATTTCTGAGCAATTGGAGGGATGTTCTGATTGTCTCTTTTCACACTAGCTAGGATGGGAGATATTAGCTCCAAAGAAATATCTTCACTTTCTTCCTCTACAAGACTCATAATTGTCTCCATGGAGGAAAAGACATGGTCAGGGTGATCATCCCTTACAGCTTTCAGAAAATGCTGGAACATCTCAACAATATGACCATCACATTCCAGATCTAGCATGACCACACATGATCTGACCTTGGCAACAGTTTCAAGAATCAAGGTCCTCTTCTCATACGATTTACTGTACTTGTCAGACAACTTTTCAAACTACGAGACAATCAACTGGAAGATATCCTTCATCTGATCATCATCATAGGGGGCATCTGGCGCAGTAATTCTTGTTATCTCACTGATGCAGGAAGCAACTGCAACTTTCACAACTGCATCTTGATGCCCTAGAAGTTCATTTGCAACCAATGCCTTCATAGACAGAGAAAGTGCAGTTTGCATTGATTGGGAAGGCGACTGCTCCATCCTCGAGAGATAATTCTCAACTTGATCAAGCAGAGAAAGGATTTTATTGACCGAAGATGGAAGTTGAAGTAGCTTATTCCCAGCTTCCACTGGCTGCTTTTCCAGCTCTCTATTATCAAAAGACACGATTCTCACCCCAGATTTCTTCTTTCTCTAGATCTCCTCAAAAAAAGAAACCAACGACTTCAACCCTAAAATTCATCGGCGGGCGGCTTGTCCCCTCCCGCCATCCGCCGGGTCATTGCTTGTTTTGTTAATATTCATCTACATTGTTCGGACCTAAGACAAATCAAAGGTTCCGCCTCATTGATCAGAAAGACGTCAATATTTCTGATCAACACATCTATTCCACCATTATCAAAACATCACTGGCATTCTGCCATCACGAGTGCTTGCATCAACTTTTGTGCTCAAACACCACCAACGGCGCTCGCGTGCACTTGTGTCAACCTCTGTGCTGCAATCGCTTTCGCCTTCGCTACGCACGCGCCATTATGCGTGCTCGCATCAACCTTTGTGCTCAACGCCACCAACAACCCTCATGCACGCCTGTGTCAGCGTCTGTGCTACAATCACTTTCACCTTCATTACGCATGCGACATCACGCGCGCTTGCGTCAACTTGTATGTTGCTTACGTCAGCCCTAGCTGAGTCACGCCACATGCCTGTGCCGCTCCACGTCGTCAACATGTCACTCATGGTATTATTTATCTCAATTAGATTTCCTCCACTGATCAACCTGCTGATATGTTCCCTAACTCATCCTCCAGGCCGCTTCCTTGATCTTGTTTCCAAACTCAAGTTTATCGATGTTTATCCTCCTTGAGTTTGAGGGGGGGCTGTTAATGAATAAATATTTCTTAGTTAGTTTAGGATTATAATATACCCTAGTTAGCTTAGGATTATGATTAATATTGATCTTTATCCTCACTCTCCTATATAAACGAGCTTGTACATTGATTATAGACACAATAATATACAGAGTTTATTCATCGTCTCTCAACAATTTTATCACTTTTCCTTCACATTTTCCTTTGCCTCAACAAATCCCTTCGTTAATCCCTGGCCAAACTCGGGATAATTCACGTGAAATGTCCTTGACGAGGATACTTAAACTTGTTTTGATCAGATGGAGAGTCATTTGGGAACTCCAGTAATGAAGCTATTCCTTTTTATAAAGTAAAGTATACTAGCTGTGTTCTGATCATGAATTTGTAGAAAGATTTACCAATGGAAAGGAAATAATAGAGAAATGAAAGGATAAATCAAGCTTCTTCACTTTATTATCTTCTAAAGTACTTTTACTTCATCTTTTTTCTTCCCTCCATAAATCCTGTGCCGAACAAATGCAAACACAGACGCAAGGTCTAAAAGATGGTTAATTACCATGCATTCTTTATGGACACCAATCTGAACTGCATGATTTTTTATGCCTCTCCATTTTACACAATACAGGATATGTTCCTGGAAGAAGTGCTTGGCTCAGTTGCCTTGGCTTGCAATCATCCTCATCGCAACCAAACATTTCAAGCCGAGCCACTCAGGATCTTGGCAACAGGTGACATTGTAAGAGATGGGCAGATCACTATAGACAGGAAACAAGGAAAATCTGTCAAAATATTAAGAAGTGTCGATCATGTGAAGTACTAAGAGCATTTTGCTGATGTACTGGTGAAACCACACAGTCTGCTGTGATAGGAAGCTTTGATGAGCAGAAAAGAATATGGAGCACCCCACATCACGATCACAATGTAAGTTAAAATGCCTCTTAATTTGATTCGTTTAATGTGCAATAATCTGGGTTTTAACTGTTGAGTATATAAGTAGCAGTTTATATGATGCGTTAACCTTCCTAAAATTGAACAAAGAATGAAAAAGAAGCAAGGCAATAGTGAGATATTTATTGGCCATTTCTCATTTGTTCCAATGTTGTTTTTCCTCTGTCCAAGAAGCTCTATACTTTCACATTAATTGATCATCATATGGTCAGAGGTCCTCTATTCCAAAAGCTCGGTAGCGTAACTGATAAAAACAAAGTACTTGAATGAAAATGAAGTTGAAATAGAAGTTAGGCCTGATAACTATGCATTAGGAGCCAAGTTATATCCGTTTAGATTGATCCTGTAACTAATTTATTATGGTTCATTAAAGTGCATCCCCTGTTGCCATGCTATGGAGACGAATGCAGGGTGCATTATTTTAGTAATTAAAACTTGATTAAAATACTTATAAAGGCTTACCATTTATGCCATTTCTAATTTTGCAATGATTGGGAGGCAAGAGAAGTGAAGATACCTTCGGTCAGAATTTATTTATGAAGAGTGGCTAAGGAAAAGAAAAAGCTGAGACCCAATGAAAACACCAGAGAGAAGGAAAAATATGAAAAAAGAAAAAAACTTAACGAAACATATTTCTTGGAACTGATTGCTAAAAGAAAACCTTGCAAAAAAAGCTTTTGAACTTCTTGCAATGCAGCAGTCCTTTGAACTCTGGAAATCGTGTTATTTTGTTTTAATCCTTCAATTTAAGTTTAGAGCAACTTATAGGAAGGTTTTCCCTTTACTCATAAAATCGCTGACTTTGTCATTTGTGACCATTTAAAAAAAATGAAATGCTAGGAGCTTTAGATTTGATATTGATAGAGTTTGCTCCACTGATTAATTATTACCTCCAAAATTAGTATACGCAACCTCTCCACTCATTGTTAAGAGGTTTTGAGTTAATGCTTTAACATGGTATTAGAGTAAGGGTTTTTGAGTCTTTTGGACAAGACTTTTTTGGTTGACTGTCCATTTGTTTGTGCCTTAACTATCATTTTTCACCATGCTCCGTGTACCATGGATCTATTTTTCCCCTCCATGTGTCAGGAGTCGTACGTGCAAGCTAGTATTAGAGTTTGTGTCACATTGATTAATGGTTACCCCCATAACTAATATATGAGCCAATGTGACCTCTCCATTCATTGCCAATTGATTTCAAATTTAACGCTTTAACAAATAGCATGAACAAGAGTTTTTGTCTTGAATCCCTCTTTATCTCTATGTGTTTTTAGCATATATGCCAGTAGGAACAATGAAGGACTTTGACGGCTGAGAAGTGCTACCAAACTGCCAAACGAGTAGTATTGTATTTGGTGCTCCAAGTAGAATCTTGAGCTTCACGTACCAAGTCCTATTTGTTCATCTTATCATTGTACTCGGTTGTTTGAAAACTTTGGGTCATGTGGATGATTTATGAGCTTCACACCATTGTTCCAGTTAGTATTTGCTTATAGTTTATCTTTTTGTAACACTATTGCAGTTAATTCCCAACTATTCCAACATACTACTACCAAAACAGTCCCCGTTTCGTAGTTGACTACATGCAATGATTGGTGCGTGACAGAGGTTTTATTTATATTCGATGAACTTGCTCATTTTAGAGTACATGCTCAAGCTTAAAAGGTCATAAAAATACCAGAAACTTGGATTTTCCCCTTGGGATCTAAACCAAATTGATTTATTTCTGTACAAATTCAGAACCCCCTTTTGCTCCCTTGCTTTTGTCTGCAGATTAACGCCTCTCCCCCATCTCATTGCACAGGAATTGGCCCTCCCGCAGCCATAAGTTGCTGCTCAAGCTAAAAGCCAATCAAGTCAAATAGGGGAAACAATTTTAAACGCGGATGCTCATTGGTTGGGAGAACCATTTCCGGAGAAAAAATGAAAAAGGATACGAATTAGAGAACATTCTTCTAAACTTTTCAGTAATTTTATTCCCCAAAACGTAAAAACCTAAAATGGTTTTAGGAAAATAAAAGAGAGTAAAATAAAAACAGTAGGAAACAAGATAAATTTTGGGTGGGCTCACCTTGAACAGAGCTTCGAGCTTGCTCTTCAAAAGGGAATACTCATTCTTTACGTGATTGAGACATTTAATACACCTGCATTAATTAGTCCTTGTTCTTAGAATACAACTTTGAAGTTCTTTCAGTTTCTCGCTTAAAACATGATGCTCCTTTTAGATTTGGTTGCAGAAAATTAAGATTATTATTTGATCCCAACTTGTGTTTATTTTTGCTTTATTTTTTCCTTTTGCCTTTGAGACTCTGCCTTAATATGGGGTTGTGAAGAATCTCACTCTTCAACATTCTGCTCCTCGCAATAGTTGCGGAAGGAAATGCAGGCTTTCTGAACTCTTCGTGCTCCAATGCTGTCATGAGAATGAGAGAGAGAGAGAGAGAGAGAGAGAGAAGAGAGAGAGAGAGAGAGAGAGTAATTCAAACAATTTATGTAGACAAATTAGAACCCCCATCTTTTTCTTTCCCTCTTCTTCATTTCTGCAAACTCCTTATATTCTCGTTTATTTCTCATGATTTTTTTTTTTCTCTAGAAAATAGTTTTACAAAACAATTGAAAGATACATATGTTTTTTTGAAGACAAAAACAGAGGGAAGGATATAATGGACACTAAAATTGTCGTAACAGAGAGAATGGCTTCCGGTAAGTTAAAAAAGTGTAGATAAACCTGCACTTGCCTTGAGCTGCTGCCCTTCAACTGGTGAACATGAGCGTCAACTTTTTTAAAATTTACGCTTTGCTGATTCCTACAATTATATGGAAAGAGGAAGTATATTTTTATCACAATGTTTAAGGGACAAAATTTTGAAATATAACACACGGTAGTTTGTCCAAGCTCGTTAAATCGTGGGAGATAGGTATTTATATATATATATATATATAACGTACATAAATAACACAGATTAAAAAAAAGAAAGAAAAAAACTCACAAAGCTGTGGATAATTCATTGACAAGCCTCTCACAGTCTTGAAAGAAGAGGGACGTGACTTCAACCACAAACTCAGGGTTGGTCTCATCTTGCAGCTTCTGAAGTTGAGTGAATTGTTCATCCAGAATTTCCTTCTCATATGCATGCACAAGAAAGAAATTTAAGTTAAAACCCCAAACATGCATGGAACTAGCAATAATCACAATCACAATTGATGATAAAAAGCATGGATTTTAAAAATAATAAAATCGAGAATTTTCCTTCATATATGCTCTAGATTATCTGTAGCTTTAATTAGCATATATACATCATTGTACAAGGCAGTTGTGTAGTCAGCCAAATGTCTTTGTAACTGATTCACTTCCATTTCTCTCTCTCTCTCTCTCTCTCTCTCTAATCTTTTTACTTTCACTCCAAAGCTTTCAGCTTCTTAACTTTCCTTTTAAATGCTCAGCAGACCCATGCATTTATTACGTGTGTGTGTGTGTGACGTCACTGAATATTGTTCATTCAGTTTTTCTGTTCCTTTGCTTCCTAGCTAAAACTCTCTACTTTAAAACAAGACTAGATCCAAACTTTGGTGCCAGGTACATTTCACCTTCCCCTCTTTTTCTTCATATAACTCTCTCTCTCTCTCTCTCTCTCTCTCATAAGCTGTTTTCAAGTTGTAAAATCTTTGTGGGGGCATGAGCATGACTGTACTATCCTTGTTACATCTGTATGTTGAGTCTACGATAAAAATACCTAATCAATAGCATTTATTTATGGCAAATTTTTAATAATATTCTAATTAAGTGACTTTACAATTGCATTTGTTAGTAAAATGCTCTAAATTGCATAAGAAAAAATAACCTTAGTTATTAATACCATTTATTTGTGTTTTAATAGCATTATAAAATCACTGTAACATAAAAGAAACCAATCTATTATTGTAGCCTAACCCTAAAGTTACAGAAAAGTCCTAAATGCTCTAGAAAAACCTAAAAAATTGGCGCCAGTGTATTTTCTTGTCTCACTCCTGCAACAAAATTGGTTTACATCAACGAAATAATTTTTTCGCAGTAACTACATTTTTCGTCACTAACTTATTAGGCAACAAAATTTTTCTTGGTGAACTTTTAAAAAAATCTTAGCGACGAAAAATAAAATTTCTCTACTATTCCTTGCCGATCTGCTTCCCATCATCACCCACGACTTACTTAAACTTGTACTCTTTCCTCTTGCATTGCTTCCTTCTTCTGGTTCAGAAATTCATTGGATTTGTTTGGGAGAAGACAAGGTAAGGTAATCGATCTCTCTCTTCTCCATATTTTCTTTTGTTTCCAATCAATTGGCCTCTTCTCTACTAGCTTTTTTGTGCAGGACCACACACGGCTCTCTTTCTTCTTCTTTGGTTTAAAGATGTAGTGATTTATTTTCTCAGCCTATTCTCCAGATTGTGAATATTTGGTCTTTGTTGTTCTTGGTTAAGGAGGTGGATTGAAATCTGTTTATGTATGTGTAAATTTGTTTATGGGTGTTTAGTAGATTGGGTCTCAATAATATAATGTTGGTTAGCAAATTGTATTGGTTTGTTTTTTCGCATATTACCTGCTTGACTTGTTTATTATGATGTGTACACTAGTTATATATATGAGGTCATGTTTTGTGTTCCATTTGGGATTTACGAAAGTTTGTATTGTAAGCAAGTATTCTTTCATATTCAAATAACGTCCTCAATAATTGCTACTACAGAAGAAGAGGGAGGAATGAATGACTACCAAACAGTCAGTTCTTTTAATTTGTGGTGTATGCGTAATGCAGGAAAGCAATGATGGAAATAAGCACCAAATGTCTACAATGAAAAATGATGACCCCTAGAAATAGACGGATACAGACATGGATAGATACAGAGACGAAGACAAAGACAGACGATACATGCACGGGCATACGGATACATTATTTGGCTAAAATGCTGGACACAAACACATTGGAATACATTTAATTATAATACTTCCACATGTGTTGTTATGTATGCATATATCACCATAAGTTTATGTTCCAAATACATCATAGATAAGATATACTAAGTTATGAGGAATACAAATTGACATGGGACTCAAGAAAGTCTTTAAAAGTGCTTAATAAATGTAATTAGGTGGCTATGATACTAAAAATCTTTTCTTCTATGTAAGGCAAGTTAAGTGTTGATATCGTAATACACCTCGTATGACCGGTTTAACATGTCAT
>JABCMJ010001215.1:0-15960 GCA_014822125.1 Arbutus unedo
AAACTTGTACAAAAAATATAAATATTCAAAAATAAATAAAAAAGATAAAAAAAACATAAGATATCTCATTGAAGTTGTGCCCTGCGATGTTTAGAGAGTAGTATGAGTCGATATCTTCAACAAGTTCTCTTTCAATGAAGATAATTATAGAATCCACAGGAAAATCGCCATCTATCTTGTTACGAAGATTAGTTTTAACATGCTTTATAGTTGAAAATGCGAATTATCTTCATCCGCAAGAAAACTGTCATCCATATTGTTACGAAGATTAGTTTTAACATGCTTGATAGATGAAAATGCCTCTTTCCATAGTGACTGTGGTAATAAGAAGAGTTAAAACAAGACGAATCAATCTTTTGATCAAATAATAATTCTTCGACTTTTTTTGTCTCAACTAATCCTCGGCATACTTCCAAAGTGGTGAACATATTCTGAAATTTTTGATGGCGAGTTACATCAAGTTGATAATGTTCCAATTGCAATCTTAAATATTGCCTCTCTTGTTTAGTGAAATCATCAGGATAGCATTTCTTGGCAAGAGTGCAAATATCATCAGCGACAAATGATTTAAAGTCATCGTTAGATTCTAAAGCCTAGCTGAGAATAAGGAATTCCATTACCCCCTCGCTAAATCTATTATTCAACTTCACCAACTGCTGACCTTTTGCTGACAAGTATGACCCATAACCATTTTGTACTCAATTTGTTTTTTTTTGGGGGGGGGGGGGGGGGGGGGGGCCAGAAAGATTTTGATATGATTGGAATTTGAAATTTATGTTAATGTCATTGTTTCCAAATAAGGAGTACTTTCGTGTTTTTATTAAATAAAATTACGGTAAAGTAACTTAGTAAATTTATTTATTGAAAATAAAAGCCTACCAGGATGGGATGCAGAGACATCCGGATGGATTAGTACTACGGGTCAAAGCATATGTGAGTCAGTGGACAAATTCAACCAGATGGAGAAACAATGCATTCGGATGGAGAAACAAGGCATCCGGATGGGTTTAAGGGTTTACATCGTAAAAATTATACAAAGAGGAAGTTCATCCGGATGAACAGATCGTCCTCTTCAAAACTCAGAACTGGGTTTGTTTTTTCATGCTTCGTGAAGCACAATTATGGGTCAATATACCATAAATTGAAGATAAGGCTGGAGGATTATATTACTTTATAGGAGTGATTTGGAAGCTTGAATTGGAATAAATTTACCTTGAATGGATGAATGACTTCAAATGAGTTCCCTTTCTTATTTCTCTCTCTCTCTGGAGTAAAATTTTGATTTCTAGCTCACTCTCTCTAGCAATTTGAAGTTTGAGATTGTGATGCCAATTGAGGATGAAGAAGGTCATATTTACAAGAAGGAGGTGGAGTGTGAGAGTAGCCATGATATTCTTGCATTGCAAAAGCCATGTGAGTTCTAATGGAGGTTTTAGATTGAAATTAACGACGAAAGCTTTGAGGCTTGAGAGAGGAAGAGAAGTAGGGACCAAGGTGCAAGCTTCCACTGGGGAGCGAAAGATCTCTCAAAGTTTATCCATGTGCAAAATGGAGATACAACCATGTGCAAAACTTGAGCAAGAATGATTCATTTATAGATTTTAACGTGTACTGATGATGAAGAAGGAAGAACCATCAAGTGTGGAGGAGTTCGTGAATGGAGGTTGATTACATGGGTTTGGGTCAAAGTCCAAATGGTTTAGGATCAAAGTCCAAATGGTTTAGGATCATGAGTTTGGGCTTGAATCAAAGGGGATGGGATGGGTCAAAGGGGCTAGGCTGGATGGGTCTAGGTCAAATCTAATAAACTCAAAATATAACTAAAAGGGCCCACACAATATCATGCATAAAATAGATTATGAACTAAAAATGATTAAATATAAATGATAAATTCTGAAAATTAAATTAAATAATAAAATTTGCTTTCATATTTAAAAAGAAAATTTGGATCCTTATACTAGGTAATCTGTAATCAGCTTTGATAAGTTGCATATTTCTTCAAACTTAACACAAATTCTATAATGTCTAATGCAAACTCTACATGAGCAATTAGACATATAAACAGGGGGAAGAAATAGAAGTGATTTTTTTTTTTTTTTAATCAGTAAACACAAATATATTAATACTAACGGAAGAGTTACACCAAGGGAATTCATATTTGGCTAGGTACCAAAACGGAAATCCCTAAAAGAGAAGACTAACCAATTAATACCCAACCCCTGTACAATGAATACCACCAACTACGTACCCTTGTATCATCCCTTGAAGCCCACTAACTCCATAGATCCCCAATTTCACATTTGATGAACGCCCCCAGAGCTCCTCTCCGGCATTGCATAATTTCACTTGCCGAGTAATTCCTAAGCTTGAGCTTACTATTCACCCGTAGGATCGCTCTAATCTGAATGGCTTGAAGCAAATCCTCCTCCTCCTCCGGTCGTTTTGCATTGAAGAGCAGAGCATTTCGAGCCAACCACATCCCCCAAATGGTTGAGAAGAAGCATGCATCCCACTTAAGATCCCACCAGTTGATCAGCTTACTCTAGATGTTCCAATACTTTTTGCATTGGATAAGGAGATGGTCTGGATTCCAAAGCTTCATTGCAAAAATAGCACAGACCTTCATCCAAAGGTATGATGCTCCTTCTAATGAGCTGATCTTTCATTGTAATTTTACTTTGTATTGCCGTCCAAGAGAAGATTTCCACTTGAGGTGGACCGTTATTCCTCCATAGATTAGCTAGGTTGTTTTGCACTTGGAATTGTTGGCTCTCCCACTGGTTGTATGTTGGCTTGACTGAGTAATTACCGTCCTTTGCCCACGTCCATTTGATGGTGTCCTCTTTAGAAGCGTCCAGTGAAATCGTAGATAAGGTAGATAGCAATTCTTGAAACTGAGTTTCCTCTCATACATATAGTGCTCTTCTGAAGCTCAATTGCCAAGAGTATTGACCGTGACTGAAGAAATCCTTCACCAGGCCCTGTTGATTGGAAGATATTGAGAACAATTTAGGATATAGGGCTGTCCAGGTTGCATTCCAGAAGTGAGTATCATCTCCTGCAAAGACCTGCTTCTGGAAGCCCTACATAATGACCCCTCCAATGTTCATTTCTGAGGTTCTCAGGTTGCCAAGAAACTAAGGCCTTACTAGTTAATGGTAATTGAGGTTCCCCCCATGTCTAGGAAGATTATGGTGGGTCTTAATAACTTGAACCTACAAGGCTTGTTTCTCCTTGGTATATACAATCACTCATATTTATAAATTCCACATCCTGAAGGTGGAAGGCGCGTGTCTCTTGCCTCCACCGCTCTACCAATACTATCACGAGGCCACAATCCAAAAATGGAAAGGGACCTCGTGCAGTCCTTGAAAATCACCCCGTCGAATCAAGGCCATAACAGCAGGTGATATCACAACATGACGTCGCAGGATAGCCTCGCATCGCTTGAATGTTAGAACAACTGAATCCACTAGGCCATGTTCCTGAAATTAAAAGTTCAAAGACGCACATAATGACAGTACAATATTATATTCAACAAATCATAAATTAAATTTATACGCAACTCTATGTTTTTTTTCTTAGCCTAGCAGCCCATATGGCTTTTGAACGGTACTGAGCTTGTAACGTAAGAAGCCATTCTTCAAACATTTTAACCCAAATTTATTTCGTTTCTTTGCATTTCATGTGTGAAACCAATTGATACCGTTCAACTAAGCAGTGATATTAGTGTGGACTTTACACCTACGTGTGGTGTGGACTCCACAGCTAAGTGTGTTAAGACCCATAGCAATGTGTGGTGAATAAGGAGCTTAGAGCATCACTTAGCGATGCCCCGAGGGAAATGAATAGTTACTTGCTACAAATAGCATAAGTTAAGAGTCAATTTTCCAGGATGAAGTGAATAGACTTTGAGAATGTGAACTGATTTTGATTATTTTTTAGTAAGACGTAGAAACAAAAAAAGACTTGATGTAGTTTGCGTTTTGTGAGGGCGTGTGTGTGTGTGTGTGTTTCTTTCCACATTGAGGTTCCTAGACTTATAAATTCTAACCAATGGTACCATGGCATTCAAATTGGACCAAAGCCCCAAACACACCCTTCAAGTCGGTGCGTGTCTGCTTTGCTCCATCAATAGGTTCAAGAAACATATAATGACCAAGACAAGCAGCCATGTACTTAATTGATTGTGGCACTAGGTTTGTCCATCAATTTCTCTCTCTCTCTATATATATATATATATATATATATATATATATATCAGTCCCCTTCTAATAAGGGATTGCTTATTTTGCTACGGTGTGGACCTCCTATTTCCTGACCAAATTTTGATGATCCGAACTGTTCAATGTGTCTAAAACATGTTTTTAAGGGTACCAGTAAGAAATTAGCTCAAAACAATATCGAGAAGGGTTTTATCTAAACAGTTTTTTGATAAATTGAATGAATCAAGTCTTTTCGGATATTATTTTGAGCTGATTTCTTACGGGTACTTTTAAAAATATGTTTTAAACCCATTGAACGGTTCGGATCATCATAATTTGAGCAAGAAATAGGAGGCACCGTAGAAAATAAAGGATCCCTTATTAGAAGCTCATTCTCTCTCTCTCTCTCTCTCTCTCTCTATATATATATATATATATATATAAAGGGAAAGGCTCTATGGACTAATACTTTTTTAGATCAATATTAGACCAACATCTAAACTTTTCATTCCTGATTAAATTTTAATGATCTGAACCATTCAATGTATTTAAACACATGTTTTTCAGGGTACCCGCGAGAAATCAGCTCAAAATATTACCGATAAACTTTTCATTCCTGATTAAATTTTAATGATTTGCACCGTATAATGTTTTTAAAATATATTTTTAAGGGTACCTGCAAGAAATCAGCTCAAAATATTACCGAAAATGGCTTGATCTAAGCAGTGGTTCATAAAACAGTTCATGTCAGCATTTTGAACCACTACTTAGATCTAGCTTTTTTTGATAATATTTTGAGTTGATTTTTCCCAGGCGCCCTTTAAAACAATGTTTTAAACACATTGAACGGTTCGGATCATTAAAATTTAGTAAAGAATGAAGAGTTTAGATATTGGTCTAATATTGATTTAAAAGTATTGGTTCATAGACTTGGACCCATATATAAAATACACACTGTGTAAAGCAATAGGTATATATATATAATGTATATACATTGTATATACGAACCTTATACACGATCTACATATGCAAAAAAAATAAAAAATACGAACCCAAAAAAAAAAACCCGTAACCCTATACAATCTAAATACATAAACAAAATAAAAATACGTATTGGGTAAATGTCAAGAAAGTGACCGGAGGTGTGTGAGAGACGGATCTCCTGGAAAAATGGTGGTGGTCGGAGAACGAGAACACCTGATTTCGAAGGTTCGAGAGAAGAGAGAATAGAGAGGACGGAGTACTGTAAAACAAAAGTGTAATAAACATTTTACTAACCTCAATACACGAACGGTACTCGCGCACAACGTGAAATTTTTAACTTCTGCAAAAAATGTCAAATCAAGACTAATACGCAAATTCAAAATGCTTATTGTTGACAACAAAACGCAAATCCCAAATTCTTATTATCTCCAAATTTCTACGTTGGAACAATAATACCATGTCATTATAAACGCAAATGAAAATTACGCTTGCTTTATTTTTACAAATTATTTGAATAGTGCCCTACATTCCTAATTAATTTCAGACAGCTTTTTTATGATGAAAAATTCCCTATTTTCCCCGTTTCCGTCTCCCTCTCTTCCCCAATTCTTCATTTTCCTCACAGTCTGCCTTTTGATCACATGCGGATCTGCTTATTGCTTGTGCGCTCTCTCTCTCTCTCTCTCTCAATTTATACTTTTTGGGCATCAAACTAAAACCCTAGATGTCGTAATTGACTCTCTTTTATGCTCTGGTTATAGCTTCCGCAGGTATAATATTGTTAAAGTGAACTGAACCTCCAAAAAATGGGGCTTGAGCACATAGAACCCATCTTTGGCGAGGCAAAAGCGCAGTGGTCGGCCCCTAATTCGCCGCCATTGCGGTCATTTCTGTTCCGAGTGGATGCTTCGAGCTCGTCTTCTCTTAGAGTTCAAGTAACTGATTTCCACTCCAACACTTTTGAGGCCGCTCGGTCGATTGAACAACTTGAGGACCTGGTGAGCGTTTGATTTTAACTTTTTATGTACCCTTCGTTTGGTTGCTGAGAAAACAAATGGAAACTGGGAGTTAGATATATTTGAATTGTATGTTTTCTGCTTTCTGTGTCCCGTTACGCTTGTACTGGATAATGAGCCTAAACAGACTATGCCAGAAGTTTAAATTTGTTATTTATGTTGGAGTCAAATCTCCTTGGCCTCGCTGTAAGTTAAGGAGCAGAACAGAGATACTTGTAGAAGGGATTCCATGGGTATACTACTCCGCTACTCGTAAATATGTGCCCGATGCTTCCTAAATGCGTCTTCATTTTGAAACCTAATTTTCTTTTACCATTGCAGTGTCAGTTACTTTTCGATTACGTAATAAAATTGAGATTAATTAAATTTCTTTGCATACCAGTAGAGTTTAATTGTTAGGAGTAACAATATATGTAGTTTTTCAATACTTTTTTAACTACATACAAAATAAAATAAGAATAAGATTAGATAGTATCATCCTTGTCATTAAAAATTCCTGATTGACATGCACTTATTGTGTCATTAGTGTGTTCCATCTCAAATCCATCTCCATCTCCATATTTGTATTTCACTAGAAACACTTTAAGACTTGATCCTTTTTTGTTTTGTTTCCCGTATCACCGTATCTAACTGTATCCTTGTGTCGTATCCCTATCCATGCTTCGTAGGTTGGAGTTTATGTATTTGACTATTGTCTTGTATTGTCTGAGTTCAAGGGGATAACACACTGATTCATCTTTGAGTTTGGTTGTCTTTACCTTTTATTTCTTGGCAATTTTTATATAGAAACCCGAACTTAGGCTGGTTTTGCAGTTGTTTGATCTTGTATTTGCTTATAGCTCAGTACACCGATATGCAGAAGTCTGAATTGAATTTGCGATGAACTGCTTTACTTGTTAGATGTGGTTGGTTTTGGACCGAACTGCAACCTGGAATATCGTAACATCCAGAAGGAACAAGCGAGTGAAGGGCTCTAGCCCCCAATCCGCCCCAGTTCCGTCTCTAAATAAGAAGACAGCTTCCCCACAAGTTGACAATTCTATCAGCTCCTATATATTCTATTAGTATAGAAAGGCCGTTTCCCTATATTACTAATAATATAACTAAAAGAAAGTAGTCCGTGCACGAGAAATGGTTTCATGTTCTTTTCACTTTCCGATGGGGGTTCAGGAATGACTAAAGCACTACTTATAGGGGAAAGCCCGAGGCAAGTGAAGGGATTGACTCAACCAAGAATGAATGACCACCTAAGGAAGCGGCTAGGCTAAGAAGAGTAAGGTTGAAAATCCACTCTTCCACAAAGCCTTGTACTTGCCAAGTGGATAGGCATCAAGCTAGCGATGAGACTTCATCCTAAAGGGGTGACTTTTCAGATAAGTTGTGTTACAGGTTTTGGTTGCGTTGTTGATTCTTCCTTGCCTGGAACAGTGCCCTTTGTCATGGATCCTGTCACGGGGCCTAGCCTACTTGGTTGGCTTGGGGTCAACAGTATTCAAAAGAAACGGTTGCTTAATTACAATATTGATTTCGGAATCTGTATATTTTGTGACTACTAAGGTCCTTGATCTCTTGGGGTCCCTCTCTGCTGACTCTGAAGACTTTTCTTCGTCGTCTTGTAGGATCGAACTATTGGGCTCACTCTTTTGCAGTTAATTTTGACGGGTAATCTTGGTTCGTGGATGTAATATGCCTTTTTGTTGGATAACTGCTCCAACTAAATTCACAGATCACTGTCTATTATTGCAAATTCTTACATCTACTGTAAATTGTGTGTGGTGATATGAAATAGTGAGAAAATTACTGGTAAAATTCTTAAATCTTTTGTGTAGAGGGATATGGTTGGAATTGGGGGCTCGTGGTCCGAGTTCATTGATTATCTCTTTGCTTCCTTAAAATCTGGTGATGTAAAGCTTCTTCTGGAGGGGGAGTCAAGACCACAAGGTAATTTTTATTATATATACTTTTGTACCGGACATGAACAATGCTATTTTGAATTGCCTACTTATACTTTGAACGAGATCACTTTTTGAAATTACTGACGCATATTATTTCTTTGTAGTTTGTGCTTACTTCTAAAAATGGTTTCATTACAAGGACATCTATGACATGTGCATTGCTAATTTTTATTTGTTTATTTTTCATTTCATTTCTTAGTACGGCATGAAGCTGTTTTTTTAGGTAGATGTCATAGTTCCTTTTTTGTTTTCTGCTTCTTCTTTTTGGCTATTCTCGACTTATCGTTGTAAATTTTACGGGAAGTATTATGTCATTAGATTCTCTCTTTCTAGGCAGCATTTATTGCACAACGTCTCAAGTCTGAACAATTGGTTGAGTCATGACTATTTGCTTGCTCAAACCTTCCAAGTCTATCTATGCTTGTCATTGTTGGGTTTAATTAACAAGAAAGGTTTGCCCTTTTCTAGTGCCATTAATTGTGGTTTTCCATGTTTATTTAGATGCTTAATGTTTCTGGTATAAGAAATGTTATATCAATGTAGAGTTTCAATTTATTTTATTTGAGAAGATTGGTTGAGATTGCTGGAGTCAGTTTTCTATTATTTGTGATAACTTCATTTTTGAACCTGGAGTTGATCATGGAGGTGGTAGTGATGATTTTGTTGGTGAATGCTGACCCAGGTTTGGTTTTGAGAGTTGATTATCAAAAGACATGGTTATTTGGTATTGAAATTCTATTGAGTGCCGTGCGTATAACTCTGTGTTTAGTGGCGGTGGTGTTGGCATTGCTGTTACCACCACGGCGGAGTTAATTTCTTCTGTTAAAGCTGTAGCTATTGCTGGCGTTTATGCTATAATTAAGTGCTGTTGTGTCTGATACTCTTGGGTCATGATTTTTCAGATGCATATGGCCAACAGCAGTAGTAGTGGCAATCACCTTGTATTGAATGAGTGGTCCTTCTACGTTGTGGTGTGCTACTTCTAAGTGATGCTAGGTTGGCTAAGTTATGTGTGTTTTAGTGTTTCAGGTGTTTAGGCTTGATAAGTCTTTTGAAGTGATTGTTTTGCACATGATGTTTTAACTTATCTCATATCCATATCCATAGCACTAGGAAGTCCCTGTGAAACAGTCTTTTGGTGTTAAGATTTGTCTAGCGATGGAAATCAAAATCAATCTGAGTAATTTATCTAGAAATGATGACATTTGTGCTCACTTAATGTAATTCTTTTAGTTTTATCTCAAGCTACACAATATGATCATTTTCGCGATACATGACAGTGATATGGCAACATGCAATATGCATCATGATTGAGCAACGCTACTTGTATGGTATTTCCTGCATTTCAGGTGCTGCATACGCAAAATTAACTGCTCAGAAATCGAAAGGATTGCCACTAATCTCTATATCCCTTGGTAAACTAGAAGCTGCTGCTGCTAAAGAGGCTATGGCTAGTCTTTCGCTGGAGCTTTATAAAGCATTCAAAAGCATGCATAATCTACTTATACATGGTGGTTTTCTTGTCTTTACAGATAGTTATTACTTATTTATTGTCTTTTTAGTCTATGAAGCGTGGGCACTTCTAAAACCATATCGTATCCTTACTAGGTAGGGGTATGTGGTACTTAAAGCACCCAAGCGTGGGCACTTCTAAAACCGTATCATATCCTTACTGGGTAGGGGTATTTGGTACTTAAAGCACCCTAATATAAAACACGTATTGCAATTATTCTCTAAAGCTTTGCCCCTGCCCAAAAAGTACCCTATTATATACCCATGTTGTACAACATCCGGTAGAGTACTTTTTTTCATACACAGTTAGAGTTAACTTTATACGAGTTTTTGTTTCTCTCCTTGTATGCTTGTAGAAATATTTCCTTTATGCGTCCTTTAGTTTAATGAAGTTAAAATGTGATTGTTCCTTAGTTTTGCATTAAAATGTGATATCTAATTTCGGTTCTTGATCACCTCATTCATCGAACTATTTCCTTTATTTTAGGTGCAATTATTATTGCAGTACATTCTTACTAAACTTTTTTTTATAGGTGTATCCCAGCCGTACCCGGCCTCTACCTTTTTAGGTTTTGGTGTACTGATATACCACTACTGATACTTTATGACAATTAATGGATGTCCACAGGAAATCTCAGTTGTTTCTATTCCTTTGTTCTTGAATAATGCCCTATTACTTTGTCATTTCTTGTTAGTTATAGGGCATGTTGCTCATTGTTGCTCATGGTGTTTTCAACTTGTAAGAGAAGGTAGTTTTGTCTTTTGATTCCTAACAGGTGAAATCAATTAGGTTGTTAGAGTATTGTTTTGGCAACTTTGAGGGAAAGTCGATTTGTGTCCCATATTTACTACTCACATCTTTTGAATTAACTTGATGTAAGCGATATGTTTTTATGAACTCAAAGATATCTTTTGGAAGTGCACACCTTTGCTTAAGTGGGGTTCTATTAATGTTTCGTTTTGTCTAGTTTGTTCTATTCTTTCCTTTATTTGGTAGATTGTCCATCGGAGTCTCTGGCTTGGGAAAGCTTTTGTTGTAATATCGATGGGTATTGTTGTAGAGATAATGAAAAGTGTTTAGGGTTTTACATTGACCCTAAATCACATAATATTATTGTTATACAAGGGGAGAGAGGTTACAAGTCTAAAGACCAATATACTCTCATAAAGAAATATATACAACAATAACTCTTACACTCTGCAAGATGGGACATATATATCACAAAGACCCAGCTTGTCACATAGTAGCTCTAGACTTGGCTTGCACAATGGCTTGGTGGTGATATGTGCTAGTTGAGCTCTTGTAGACACAAAAGGAGTAGCAATCACACCAATATGCACCTTTACATGACAAGTTGGCAATTTACCACACTATGCATGGTTCTCTCATAAAAAATTGGATTAGATGCAATGTGGATTGTTGTTTGATTATCACACTACATACTCATGGGCAACTGTACACCAAAGCATGTCCTTCATATGAAAAATCATACCCAATTAATCTCACATGTAATGTGTGCGCCATGACACGGTACTCTGCTTCTGCAGTAGACCCTAGCTTCTTACTTTTTCAAGTAACAAAATTACTAGCTAGGAAAATGTAATAATACGGCTACGGCCACCGGCCCTTGACGCTCGACCACCTCGACCAAAATCCTAACTTAAACCACGACCACCACGACCAAAGCCACCTAGGCTCCCTCCCCATGACTAATGACCACCACGACCAGAACAACTAGACAAACAAATACCATGAGACAGTAGGGGCAAAAGCAGAGCTATCAAACAAGATACCATAAGCAGAAATAGTGTTAGAGATAGAGGCTTGATGAAGATGGCTACAAACCTTACTGCGAGAATGTAAGTCCCTAGCACTAGAAAGCTGTGTAAGAATAGGATCATAAGCGAAAGGTAACTCAGATAAGAATCGAACCACATGCATAGTTTCGCACTATGGTTGTATAACCTGAGCATCAGTGAAAATTGACTTAACATATATTAAGTTCCTCGCAGATACCACTAAATTTAGCATAATAATCCTCTAGGGATAACTCACCAAGTGAGAGAGAAATATGTCTAATGAAGATCATTGGTTTGCCGCAGAATATTAACAACCGCTTACGATCATTGGTTTGCTGCAGAATATTAACAACTGCTTACAACTTCTAAGTCTGACGCCACACAAGTTTAGTAGTAGGTAAGAAAACCAAAGTACCATTCATTTGAGACTTCATACTGTTTCGTAATTGAATACAAATTCGAGCATCCGCAACACTCCATGCAGTAAATTTAGAATCAGTAGCTTGCGGGAGGCATCATATAAGAAGATAAATTGCATTTTACTAATATAGTATACCTCAACTACCTTGGCCCAAGTTGCATAATGTTTACCATTTAGTCTCGTTAAAGTGATAGACAACATCTCAGGAGACCAAGTAGAATAGAAAAAAACTCGTAGGAATAGAACTGGACACCATCGCAATAAACCACCCTTCAACGAGACTTGGAAACCTAATGACAACTACCAACTAACAACGGGATAAACACAGACGAACTAAACAGTGAGCATCAACAGTAAACATAATAAAGAACAAACAAGATCCAACCAAGAACCAACATTGCAAAGATTAGCCAAGAAGCCAAAGACAACCAGGAGTTCAACATACCAACCGAGCATCAACAATGACCATATCAGAAGTCTTGACCAGTAGGAGGTCTCGAATCGAATCTCCTTTAGTTGAACTGTTTCTCCATCAGAACATGGGTCCTAGAGATCAGATCAACAATCCAATACAGGCTTCTGAACAGTGACGGGGTGGTTTTAAACAAAAGTTGTGGTCCTGGGATAAGAGTTTCGTTCATAGGTTAGGGGTTTCAACTAGTCGTAGGTTGGGGTTTCGAAGATTAGGAGCCTCGTGGGTTAGGAGTTTCCGAAGTTACGATTTTGACCAGATTCACAATGATGACAAGGATTGATGTTGATTGACGACAATCCAGAGGTGACAGCGATTGCGTGGTGCCGGCGTTCAACGTTTACGATTGCTAATAGTAGTGGTTGAGGTTAGTGTTAGGCTATAATACCATGTTGTCAGAGATAATGAAAATCATGTAAGGTTCACATTGACCCTAAATCATGAAATATGTTTTTGATAAATAAGGGGAGAGAGGTTACAAGTAAAGATCAATCTTTCCTTATAAAGAATATATATAACAATAACTCTTGACACGTATCAGAGTTGGTTGAGCCTCGAGCCATCAGATTTGGGTATTGGGAGTCTATTATGGTTTCATGTGTCAATTTCTCTATTTTGTTTTATTCTTTTCTTTATTTGGTAGATTGTCTATTGGAGTCTTTGGCTTGGGAAAACTTTTCTTGACAATATCGATGAGTATTAGAGTTGGTTGAGCCCCGAGACTTCACACTTGGGTATTGGAAGTCTAAGGTTTGAGTATCCCTAGATTTAACTGATTGTGGAGGTTTGCATGTGTTTTTTCTTCATGGGAGTAGTCAATTTCAGAAAAATTATTGGGAAGTTATGGCACAAGAAAAAACAGTTTTTTTTTCCTGTCATTTTGATTGAAAGATGCTAGGAGGGAGCTTCATAGATTCGTCAAAGCCGTTGTCTCTCCTCCTCTTCACACCAACAAACACCCCCCCCCCCCCCCCCCCCCCCCCAATCATAAAAAAGCCTCCACAAAAGTGGGTTACTTCATAAAGCCTTCACAAGAGTTGGTGCATAATCAATGTGTGACACTAGTTAAAAATGCACGTTGGAAACGGAAAGAGCACTTAAAGTGGTAACAATGGCGAGTAAAATCTTTGAAGCATCTCTTACACTATTTCTTATGTTGGATATATATGACTAAAATTGCGCCAAAGCTTTGTGCGGCCCATGTACAAACACAGTTGTCTGGAACATGGATATGAAATCTCAAGGTCATAAACCTAATACGAAAGAGAAGAATCCAATTGTCCACAAAATTGAAAAGCCCTGGGAAAGAGTTTGTATCCTTGTCACCTAGCTGAATAGTGCACCAAAATATTTCTTTATCTCTCTAAGTCTAAGTAAAAGGATCCTCCATAACCTAAACCTCTTATTTCCAGACTTCTGCTTCCTTTTGCAACCATCAAATAATTGTGAGGTATCTGAATTAACTGATTTTTGGCTACTTAATGGGGACGATTTGCTCATATTTTGAGCATCCCGTATAGTAGTGAAGCATAAAATACTATTTTTGCCAACCCAAATAATGCATTTTCCTCAACTGTTTCTTTTGCTTGCACCTTATTATTGTGTCTACTCTATTGTCATTTTATTTGATGAGGCAAGGCTGATTGGGATTGTACTTATGTGGAATTAACTGTTAGTCTGTCCTTGATTGTGTGTTCAGAGCGTGAGCAATGTTGTCAGCTGACGAAAGTAATATCAGCTGAACAGGTATCTGTACTTTTGCTACTGTTACATATTTTGGCATTGCCTGTGCTAACTTAATTTACATTTTGTAAGGACACATCTTTTTAAATATCATCCTTTAACATTTTTTGGTGTCGTCATTGAGCCGTACCTGACATTATGCATATGGTATTCTCACAGAAGTAAAGTTGCTGCCCTGTGAATTGAATTTTTGACCGGAAAATGATAAACAAGCAATGATCAACAAGGGAACTACATTGATGACACTGCTTACTCTGCATATTCCCTTGGAATCTTATTTCTTTCTTTAGCCACCCGGTAGAATTTGCATAGGCGTCACAGATACACTTGATTTTCTAGGCCTATTACTGAATACATTGCTACGTTACATTTGGTAAAACGTGGAGTTTCATATCAACATTTTAGAAACCTTTTCCTTATTTTCCTGAAGTTTCATTGATCTCCATGCCTAAAACAAAATAAGAGTTTGGCATCAATATTTCTTTTTGTATAAACACACAAACCATCATGGGAAAATATTTGATAACCATTTGAGAGGATGTCTTCTGCTTGAAAAACTCTGCTGGAAAAACTATAGATATATAATGTTGCGTCTAGAATCCGTAACTTTGTGTTTGTATTTTTTATAAATCATGAAAGCCACTGTTAATAACTACTTCAAACAAATTTATAAGGTGAAATTTTATGCTTCGTTCCTCATCAGATTTCTTTCTTGTTGTATAAAGGAAATGTCTTCCATTTACCGATGAAATTTAACTTAAATAGGATACAATTCCTCATCCAAACCAGTAAGTTGGCAACTCTTGTGCTTTGGATTCAATGATTTTGTGAGTAGCACCTGCTGCGATATTTTCAGTTATCGGGTGATTGGGTTTTGGGACTCTGTGAATTGGTCTATTTATTATCTACTTTTGCATAAGAATCGGCCTGATTCTCACCCAAACATTTAAGTGTGCGGATAGATGTCAAGAAGTGAAGTGGGTTTCAGGGTGTGTGTGTGTGGGGGGGGGGGGGGGGGGGGTGGTGTGATCTTGTAATTCCACAAATGTGTTGGCATGTATGTATAGGGATGGTTCCTGGTTCCGTTTATAGAACTCTTGTTAGGGATGCACATGGTCCAGGTTGGTTCAGTTAGATAGAAATCTGATGCCCAATCCTTTACTCATGGATCCACCTTCAACAATTTGCATTTCATAGTTTAGCAACAGCTAAGTGAATGATGAAAATACAATACAGATAATAAGGGAGAAAAGAAGAAAAGAAATGAATGCAAAAAAAATCCATGGTTAATTATTGAAAACAAGAATCTAGATAAGTACACTTATTTACTTTCTAGATAATGTGTGTGTGTGTGTGTGTATCTTACTATATACTAGAGTATGCCATGTATCAAGCTCTCGTTTTAAAAATAAAAAATAAGAAAACCAAAAAACTGTTAGTTAATTAGGTTACATGTTTATTTTAACATAAATGGCTGTCCCGCCCCTCTCTAAAGAGTGTGGGTTTTCCTCTTACATGTATCAGAGCCGTGGTACCCTAAATCCAGCCGTCTGCCGCCGCCGCCGCCGCCGCCGCCGCCGCCGCCGCCGGTTATGCACTGATCTTTCCGGCAGCGTCGCGCCTCCACTGCCATCATAGGCGTTCAGATCTGCTGCTCTGATCTGCTGCTATTTTCCGCTGCCTCACTTCGCCTTCACCGCCGCCGCCGCCGTCCTTCCCTCCTGGCGTCGCCTCCTCTCTCTATCGCCGTCGCCCTTTCATCCTCCATCACCGTCGCCTCCGATCTGCTGCTCCCTTTTGCTGCCTGACCGTCGCCTGCCGCCGCCGCCGCCACACCAGATCTGCTACTGCC
>JABCMJ010001218.1:0-26448 GCA_014822125.1 Arbutus unedo
AATCCAAGAAAAAGAGCAGCTCCCCCCCTCCCCCCCCCCCCCCACCTTCTCCTCTTCGGCTTGAACTCGCTGCCACTGAGCCGTACTCGGTTTGAACCACTCTCTATCGCTGCCGTTGCCCTCCCTCCCCACTGTGTCGCCGTACTCGGTTTGAACCCGTATGTTTACTCTCCCTCTTAAACTAGGGTTTTTTTACAGAAAGTTTATTTTATGAAACATTCAAAAATAGGGATGCAATACATTTCTTTTTTACTTAATTAGTAGTATTGTTAGTATGCAAATACACTTTTATGTAAACACAAATTGTTAAATACGGAGTCCTTAAATACAGATTGTAAATTGTTAGACAAAAGGTAGACTCTGTATATATGAACTTTTATGTTTTTTATGTATTTAATTATAGATTGTTTTGTTTTGGAAGATTGGAGTATTATGAAGATGTAGAACAATTCCCAACGACACCGAATCAACCGTTAGAATCATCTGCTAATTCTTGTGAGTTAATTTACACTCTTGAAGTAAAGAACAACCTAATACCAAAAATTGCACAATTGTTTGAAAATTTAGAGGAGGTTCATCATTTTTACAATAATTATGCGAGAGAATCTGAATTTGGTACGCGGGTTTCTTCTAGCAAGAGGAGTAGGAAAAATCATGAAATCATACGGAAACAGTACATTTGTTGCAAAGAGGGACTAAGGAGAACAACAAATTTTGGATCCAACGTACGACGTCGGGGGATAACTAGAGAGGATTGTGATGCAAAATTGTCTTTTGTGAAAGACCGGTTAAATCATAGGTTTGTTGTCTCCCAATTTGTCGAGGGTAACCACCCTCTCATGACACCAAAGAGAGTGCATTTGTTGTAATCTCATCGTACAATGTAAATTGCAAAAATAATATTAACACAACAACTTGTAGCTGCAAATGTGTCAACCTACCAACAAATGATATTTTAGAGTTGCAATCCGGAGATCTTCAAAATGTTGAATTTTTAAAACAGGATCTTTATAATGTTGGGAGGGATAGGAGGAAAATGTTAGCCGGACATGATGCTAATATGTTGTATGAGCATTTCTTGATTGAACAATAAAAGAATTCAGGTTTTACATTTGCATTTGAAAAAGATAATGAGGGTAGGATGACTCGTTGTTTCTGGGCTGATGCGACCTCTAGGAAGTCATACCAATATTTTTGGTGATGTGGTGGTGGTCGACACAACTTGCAACACAAACCGATATGCTCTGATATTCGCACCTATATTAGGTGTTAATCACCATGGACAGACAATGATTTTTGGGTGTGGATTTTTGAGTGACGAAACAATTTATTCTTTCGAGTGGTTGTTCAAGGAATGATTGAATTCAATGCCAGCAGGCGCTCCCAAAATGATCATAACTGACTAGGATTCGGCAATGAGAAGAGCAATTGCTAATATTCTTCCAAATACACATCACAGGTATTGCATTTAGCACATTGTGAGTAAATTTTCAAAAAAAATAAGCGCGGTATGCTGTAAGGAATATTATGATGAGATCAGAAAATGCACGTGGGATTTCGAGAGCCCTCAATAGTTTGAAGCAAGATGGGGACAATTGTCTTAGAAAACACTAACTTATCTGGTAATGAATGGTTAAATTCCATGTACAAAATTCGTGAGTGATGGATTCCTGAATATATGAGTCACATTTTTTTTCCCACATGACTAGTAATCAAAGAGCTGAAATTTTGCATGCATTCTTCAAGAGGTATGTGTCTCCACATAATTGTTTGTGGGATTTCGTCATGCAGTTTGATAGGGCGCTATCACATGTACAATGAGTGAATTGTATACATGGACAATATTTTACAAGTTCCAAGAGGAACTGTTTCACAGTATGGCGTATGTGGTAACAATAACATGCAAGGATGAACATCGTTGTTTGTGTGATGTTTAGAGGGCAATGGAGAGTGGTTTTCGGGTTCATAAGATTTATGTATAGAAGTCATCCAACCATGTTAGTTGTAGTTGCAAGAAATTTGAATGCGGGGGTATTTCGTGTCCGCATATGTTGGTGTATTTTAAAAGAATATACCTTATACAATTGTCTGATCAGTATATCTTGCGGAGGTGGACCAAATCAGCAAAAATTATGCGAGTTCGAGCTGATTTCGGTGGGAGCGTCAAAGATATTTATGACACCTCTATTTTAGTTAGGCGGAATAGTCTCTTCCAACTTGCCTCTAATGTAATTGACGATGCTATGTTAAGTGAAGACAAAAGTGAGCTTTTACGAAAAGTTTTGGAGTCAACTCAAAAAACGTTACTTGGCAGGAAGCTTCGAAGCGAAGATGGCGAAGGTAGTGGTATCCAAATGCCTATGTCTCTTGAACATAATTTCAAGGTGCCATAACTAGTTAGGACAAAGGGTTGTGGTAAACGGCTTAAGAGAGGAAAGAAGAAGGCAAAGCACAAGAATAGGCGTTGTAATGGTTGTGGGTTAACAGAATAGCCGCATGACAAAATAAATTGCCCAAAATTTTTCAGTATGTACGTGTTTAATTTAATGCCCTTATTTTATAATTTCAATGTCATTGTTTAAATATTGTTGTCTTTTTTCTATAATTTCAATGTCATTGTTTAAAAGGTTGTCTTTTCTTTCTTAGGTCTTCACAGGATGTTAGGTTGAATGACGATGACAACGATATTGATTACGGTGATGATGGTAAGTGTTTAAATATATGGTGCACTAATTGTAATGTACCTCCAAGTGTTTATAGTTTTAACAGTTTGATTGAACGTTATCTTTGATGCAGAATGATTGTATGTTGCCATCCATGCAATCAGTAGAGATCTACATTGGTGCAAAAGTACTCACCATAACAAAAATTGGACCTCATGAATTCCATCTTTTAAGTTCTAGGAGCAAATCAACCATACAGTGGTACTGTGAGTTGGAGAGAACTCAGATGTAAATAAGGGCAAACAAGGTTACTTGCATATAAACACATACATGATGGTGCGTTAACAAAATAGCTCACGAAACTGGTAAAAAACGACTACTTTACAGGTTAGTGCAGGAGTTTTTACCCTTTAATCTACACAACAATGGTTAAGAGAAGCCCTAAAATAGACACCAATCGCGCACCAGAAGATGAGAAAGAGAAAGAATTCAAAAAGCTTTGGAGGATGATCATCCGTACCTCAACAATCGAAGTAGAGATCTACAAGCAATAGGAGCAACGAACAGTGCCCACAGGGTATGGGAGAGATGTCTACACTTTTGGGAGAATGCAGAATGTGAATGGAAAAAGGAAGTCTTGACCTACTTTTGACTTCTGGCTTTGAACGTCCAAAACAACAAACACGTTTTCCAGAATGGGTTCTCAAAACTCAGTGCCCAAACACTTCAAAACTGAAAACGAGAATGGGAAAAGCTAAATATGTGGCACCCAAATAGGCCCTAAGTGTGTGTTTGGAAGTCTCTTTTTTGCATTTTTCCATTCTCATTTTTGGATTTTAGTTGTAATTTTACCTTTTCCAATTGTCCCCAGCTTTGTTTGCTCCTCTCTAATCTGACGAAGAAGACAAAGCTATATGAATCTTTCTAGATAGATATTTTCTTCTCTGATATATCTCAAACCATCACAAGGAATCTGTATCATTGCATTTAACACGATTGACACCGTTGTAGCTTTTTCAGAAACGACATGCTTCACTTGTTTGCTATTCCAAAACATCAGAAATATCTTTCCTTTTACAAAAAGAAAAATTCACTTTAACTTTTTTACCTCTCTCTGTCTTTACCCTCTCATGCTTATAACTCCCAAACACTATTCATCTTCTTCCTCACCCTTATTGTTCCCGTGTCTCTTTGATTTTTGTCGTACCCCGTTCCATTTCCATAAGTCCTTCTTCGCACTCTTTCTAAATCATTCTTCGAATGGGATCTTTAGGCACCTCCTATCCACTCGTAAAAAAATAGAGTTTCACCGACACTATAGCATCCTAGACAATGTTGTAGTCGAATTCAACAAACTTAATACCCTTCGCGAGGGTTCTCATGACGACACCATCCATATTTCTCTAATGGGCATCACTGAGGGTGGAATTCGATTTCTGCTTCACCCCGTACTCTGTAGAGTTCTGACCTACTATAGGCTCAACCCAATGCGTGTTTCCGTCAACACCTTTAGAATCGTTATGTCCATACTAGAACTAAATAGAATTGTAGGAACCGATTTGGGATTAGGGGACATATAGTACAACTACGACATGTCAAATCCAATACCAGCATCTACTATCTCAAGAACTAACCAGTCTGTCCTCAAATAGTGACCCACCGTAGTGTGTTTCCAACCGCAACAGTGACAATGATTTTGTAATTGTCACAGGCAATTAGGAGTACAGCTCCGAAGATCCCCAAATCTAAAAATTGAGAGTGCCCAAGACATTTGAGAAACCTTGTTAGTTACACATTTTTCCTTTGCTTTTCTGTGCTCTGATTGTGCCTTCTTGGCTATACTCTGATACTTGTTTGCTCTATTCTTCTATTCCGTAGCTACCAACTACAACAAAAGGTGAGTACTTGCCACCACCAAGCAAGAAGACTTATGAAATGTCTTGAATTATAAAGGCTTACCTAGGCAGATCCTTGCCCAAGCCCCAAAGGTGGTTCTACGCTACACGCCGAGCTACCGTGGGTACATTAAAGATTGCACCTATATCACTACTGCTATTGTCGAGAAAGTTGTGGGATCTATCGCGGAAGGTGTGCCACTATATTTTTTGAGAGAATCGAGCAGAGCTACCATTGCCGCAATCGCTGAGAGCTTTTCTTCATCTTCTACTGAGACCATTTCTTCTCCTGACACCGCTACCTCACCCCCTTACTCTCTCTAGAATTTCAAGGACAAGGTTGAAATCAACAAAGTCATTATGTCTCAAAACAAAGGCTTTCCACAAATGAAGGAGCAACTAAAGATCGATAGGGTCACTAGGCAATAAAGATCGATAGGTCACCAGGCAATAGAGAAGAAAGGGTCTTGCCTCAGTCGAAACCCACATTCCGCTACCAATTCCTAAGCCGACCACCTCCCCACTGATTGACGTTAAGGATGACCCTACACCCTTCATAACTAAAGAATCCTAAAAGAGAAATAAGGTGATACTATCGGGTCAAACTATAAGCCAAAGAAGGTGGAGACTAATTGGGATCCCAGGATCCTAATAGCTGGGGATCTCCCCGTTGTTTCTACCAATTCCTCTATGTTTTGTGAGAAGTCTTTAGAAAGATAGTAAAGCCAACCCTTCACTTCCTTACTAGGGGGGCAAAGAGCCTTACATCCGAGATAAAAAAGAATGAGGTGATGATCATGGACTCCAGCTTGAAATATGGTGATGATCCTGAGCTCCGGTCCAAAATGGGATGATGATCCTAGACAAAGGTCCGAAATCAGAGACGCTGGTCTCATAGCTAAGATAAGAAAGACCAGAGTCTCTTAACACAGATGGAAAGGGAGAATTGTACGTCTCTCAACCAAACTCTATGGGTGTTGGCCCTAGTAAGGCACTGGACAATGGTCATAGACTAAAATCTAAAATCACTCGCAATGACTCAGCTGTTCAGGCAAAAGACCTAACAATTCGGGTATTAACTTGAGAAATTCTTATAAAAATGTTTAACCTATTACTTGCACAAAAACAAGGCAACGTTCTGACAAGGACCTGAGTTTGTTCCTAATGAAAAACCATGCAAGGCTAAATGGAAACAAAATTTATCCAATCAGAAATAAAACTAAGGTCTCAATGGAAACCATGAACAAAAGTTGGATCAAGTTAGAATATCATCAAATAGAAGTTAAGAAAGAACAGAGCTTTGCAAGACTTTCGTCAACAAAAAAAACAAAAGTGGATCAAGGTTCAAATGCCAATACTTGCATCAGCGAGGACTTTTTCAGAGTTTTCAATTTTAACATTTTGATTAGCAGCCCTGGGGGGGTCTTCAACAATATGGCCTTTGAACTCGATAGGGTCTGTGGTTAGAGCAACTCTAGTTTGATCAACATGATTGGTTTCTGGTCCAGGGTTATCTATCGCAAACTCGAAGGAGGAAGGAACATTAGAATATATGGGAAAGTCGGTTGAGATGCTACAGGCCTTGAGTGCAGCCTTCCACCCAAACTGCAAAAACTTCTTCTTGAAGCTCGGGGATATGTTTCTTTATAAAGTCTTCAATAGCTGCATTTATGCCTTTTTGTCTGGAATTCTTGTAGTCTTCAATAAACTTGGTGATTTGGGCCTCAGACATGCTCTTCCCCTGAGCAACCTCCTTCGTCTCTTCAGCAAACTTCTTCTTTTCTTCGTCCAGTTTTCATTCGAGGTCATTTGTTCTCGTTGCAGTGTCCATGACTTTCTTCATATTAGCCTGAGCCCCTCCTTGGCATTGTTAGCTTGCCTCCTCCATTCTTTGGCCCTCTATTCGTTGGATCTGAAGAGAGCTTCCTTAGCGGCATGTTGGCTTAGGCATGTCATGGCCTTTTGAATGGTCTGGGACAAAATAGAGAAAGTGTTGTGAAAAAAAAAGAGTAAAGAAAATGGATACAAGTAAGAGAAGGCGATTGTGCAATCATTGATTGCATCAACATGCCGACATCAATTTTGTTCAGGGGAGCTACGTCTTTTAGCAATGTTGTGGATTTGCCAATGGCCCGAGCCAGGCTCAAGTTTTTCACGGTGTCGATGGTCGTGAGAGGAAATTCTCCATCTATTAGCATTTTTAGAGACCATATCTCCACTTTTTTGGGCAATCTTAGCTCAGAGGGGGTAGAGTCGAGCTTCTTCTTCAAGGTTTTCCTTTATTAAGGTGGGAGATGATCCTCCTTAACATTGATAGGTGGGGAAGAGGTCAGCAGAGGAGGTGGTGATGAAGTTTTGGTCTTAAGAGATGTTGGATTTTTTTTCTTCAATAGGTTGGTCTTTCTGCCGATCTTGATGATATTTTTTAGCTGAGGAATGCCTTCGTTCTGAGACATTTCTTCGTTGATTTCAACTTCGTCCTCTCAGCTCCAAATGTGACGAGGGAGGGAAGGAATGGTTAGGCTCAAAGTGGATGTGGAGAAATATTTTTTGCTTCAAGTTTAGCAACAGTTACTGATAAGGTCTCTCATATACAGTAAGAGAATGGTTTCAAAAATGTTGCCTTTGCCTTCAGTGCCAATAGTCATACAATTGGGACAACTTGGTCTTTAGTATACCCCTGTAGCTTGGTGTGTAGTGCAAAAGGGCTTCTAGAGCTCACGCAAGTATTTGGCCCTCTCGACCTTTGTATTTTAAGACATTTCTTAGGTTTTCAAGATTTGTACCAGCAAGAGATGGACGTTTGTTGCAATTGACATTTGCAAAAACAAGGAAAATAGAATTAGTAGGTGTTCGGTAGTCACTGAGAAGGCAAAAACGATTACATAAAGAAAACAATCGAAAAAGAACTGACGAGATTTCTCAAATTTTCTTGAAATTCTTATTCTTTGATTCTCGAGCTACCAAGCTCCGAATTTCAAATTGTCTGTGACGATCAGGAAGTTATCACTGTTGCCTTGGTTGGAATCAAGAAGATAGTGACTACCCTATCACGTTTTGATCAATTCTTTAGGTAGTAGAAGTGAGTGTTAGACTTGACCATGTCGTAAGTATGTTGGATATCCCAAAGGCTAAGGTCGATTCTTACAAGTCTGTTCAGTTCGACAATGGACATTACAATACGACAGGTGTTGATGGATATTTACAGGGGTTAAGTTTGTAGTAGATCAAAACCTTACGAGAAGTGGATGGAGGGGGAATCGAACCCCACCATCAGTAATCGCCATTAGAGGGATATGGATGGTTTCAAGGTGTTCGGGCCATTGAGTTCGATCACAACATCATCTGGGATGTTGTAATGGCGATGGAACTCAACCACTTTCTCTAGAGAAGAGAGGTGTTTTCGGAAAACCCCCATTTGGAGAACGAATAAGGGGAAAGTGAAAGAAAATGAATGAATGAGCAGAAGTTTGAAGGAACTTAAAAACACGGTGCAAAATCGAGTAATGCATAACGCATGTATAGTGACAATGGCAGATAAGGTGAGAGTAAATGAGAAGATGAACAATGCATAAAAAAGGAAAGACGAAGGGCTAAAATGGAATTGGGAAAGTAATTCTGTTTGGGAATTAGGAATGCATTTAATGGACTTGAAATGACATACATGAAAAGGTCACGTCGTTCCATAAAAGGTTGTCATAACGTCAATCATATTAAATACGACAGTACGGATTTCAAACATTGGATTTGAACCATATCCGAGAAGAAAGTATTTGCCTACACGGGATCTTATCGCTTTGCCTACTCTGTCAGCTTGGCGAGAAACAGACAAAATTGTGAGGCAATTGAAGGAGGTAAACTTAAATGAGAATTATTAAATTTTTCCTTAAATTATTAATTCAGTTCGGCACCGAGATGCTCTCACATACGTGCATGTTACCGAGCTTGAAAAAATTGCAGCCAACCTGAGAAAGATGATTCATTTGATTCCGAACCTGAGGAGGGCAGTTGACAATATTGAGTTTGAGATGAAATAAAACTCCATTTACTTCGAGATATGATTGTGATCAGATAAGAATGATGAATCCTAGGCCGATTCAACTTAGAATGAGAAATTTAAAGTTGAATGAAACTCTAACCGTAGAAGATAATTCGTTGGAGAGTTCAGGTCAATTTTGTCTCGTTGAAGGGGTCAATCAAAAAGTAATTCTACTTTGATTCTAATGAGTAATTAGAGTATTAAGAGAATTGAGATTGATTCCTACAAATAAAGGTGCAAACTCCTAGTAAAAAGGTACACGGTAATATTTACACAGTCTTAGCTATTGATTAGAAAAGATTCTTGTGATTTCTATTCTGACTTAATTATTGGAGTGTTTTTCTGTCACAACGACAGTGAGTTCTTTGACAATTTATTGTCTTGCAGATCGCAATTTTCAAGAGAGAGAAATAAAATTAATTCCTATTGGATATTAAGGTATTAGTTTTTCAAATGATTGAGAAAATCACTCACTACAACTAGTATTTTTATTTTATACATTTTAAACTTTTGACGACAACTCGAACTTAACAAAGAAAAGCAGTATATATTACTTGAATGAATAATGATAGGATCACTTATGTGTTTGAACACATCTAGATACATATTTTTGTTTTGGTCAGTAAAGATGAGAGAAGAATTACATTAAGCGGAAATAAAAAGCAGGAGCTACGAGGTATTGTTTATGCAAATATGCGCACATACAATTGTGAATTGTTCTATATATATATATATATATATATCAACAACTATAACTGCATTAACTTAATACATCGTTCACCTTCTTCCCACCTTTTCTTTTCTTTTCCTTCTATATTTCTCCTTTCTTCCCTTCACTAGTCTGGAAAAAAATAAAGAAAGAAAACAAGTCTAGGGCCCATCCAATTGAGCCACCAAAATTCCTTCTGCTAGGAGGACGCTTCTATTTTAGCTGCAACTTTTTTATGATCAAATTAATTTATTTTTATACATATATATGATCAATCTCAATCGTAATTTCATATGTATCTCAGTTGCTGCAGTGGCTACAGGACAGAGTGAAGGTTGCGGTTTGTTGTAATTAGTAAGAAAAAAAATTAGGTCATCAAGGCGTGAAATTTAGAAATTCATTTTCTTCATGTTTCATATTTGAAATAACTGTTATCAACTATTTTGGGATTAGTGGATATAAAATTTTACCCAAATTTAAATGTATACCCCGCTAGCTAATGGTAAAATTAGTTCCCCATGAACTACTTGAGATAAAGGTAAGATTGTCCTAACATCTCGAGCTATGAAAATTTTGAAAATATAAATGAAATTTTTTATTGTGATAAAAGTAGTCGCTTCAATCCAAATATGAGGAATCAAATCAGTGATTTAAATGAAAATCCTTGTTGACCATCTTCATTATTCTTGTTGTTCATGCAATTGGTTTTTTTTCTAAAAATATTCGGCACGAATAAATGTGGGATGAGTCGGTTATGTAGGTTGACAGAGACAAGGAGCAATAATTTTTATTAACTTAATAATCACGCAGGTTACCCGTAGTTCTTTCCCTCCTTGATTAAAAATTAATTTTTCTATTTTTCTTTAGTTTATTGGAATGTTGGTCTATAATAACATTTGGCATATTTATACGCATTCACAGACTCTATGGCCTGTTTGAAAAAAAATTTCATAGCTTGAAATTCGTATGGTGGTTGGATTGTGATATGATTCGTATTACAAAGGGATTATTAAAGCCAGTGTCGTATGTTTATTTGTACTCAGGATAAGATTAATAATACATGATTGGTGTTTATTTGCAAAAAGGGAAGATGGGATTAAAATACTTATTTTTCAAATTTGCCCTAACCTTCATTATTTATTATTTTTCATGGTCATTTCAAAAGAAATGGAAAATAATGTCCATGACCAATAAAATGGTAAAGTAGCAATCTCTTTATTTTATTTATCTATTTATCTCATTGGAAAATGAGAAATCTTGTTTGTTTTACTTATATCTTCCCTTTCTATACTAATTTCAGAACCATAATACAATTTAAAGACGAAATGACGGAACAATCCAATATCATTGAGATAACACTTACCAAACTAAATCATTGAGATAGCACTTACAAAAACAAATTGAAAAATCTACATTAGTGCCACCACTGCGATAGAACTAAAAACCCTTTCTTGGTAGCAACAGCTGCATAAACACAGAAATTCCCAAACAAAAGCAGCAACAGCAACTGCAGCAGCAACTGCATAAACAGCTTAGAAAAGTGGCGAAACGGACGCATGCAACAGCTCAAAACTGCTTAAACTGATGCAGCAACAGCTGCATAAACGGCTCACAAAATTGGCTGAACAAAAGCAAAAACAGAAGTAGTTAACTCAATGCAGTAACATAAACTGCATACACTGTAAGTTCAGATTATAAACAGCTGCAAAAACAGACACACAGAAACATATACAGGTGCAGAAAATGTATTAAACAGTAGAACATGGAATACTGAATAGTCACTCCAAATAACCTCTCGGGTAGAAGCCAACCCCTAGATTGGCATTGACACTCACAGAATACATAGTTGAAACATAATTTTTCTAAAGTTGAATGTCATAAGGTCTCCTACTTGAAAAGTCTACTCAAATACTCTCTCAAGTAGAAGCAAAACACTATATTATCGATGATGACAATAACCATGAATGACCTCCCACGAGAAGAACCTTATAACTAAAGATTTTCTGGGGTGAACCTCATAGCACTAGGCCAAAACCCTCATGACACGAGATGCAGTCAAAAACACTAGTAAGAAAGAAATGCTTACGAGTAGGTATGAAAAGATATGTGCACGAAACATAACTTCCCATAAGAAGTACAACAGATACCATAAGGTGTTCAAAAAGTTCATGTTTCCAAACTAATTTCCAGGTGGAGCAATAGATGTTAAAAAAATAATCAACCAGTATAGCCTTAATTGTAACTTTGATATTCAACCATAAGGTGTTCAAAAAGACATGCCGTGAGATGCTTTAGATATTCACTCAAGTATTGACTTTCGGGCAAACAATTTGAAGACAAAATAACAGCTCATGTTTAGCCTTAATTGTAACTTTGATCACCAACTAATAAGTGAAAAAAATAAACGTATCAGTCCCATTTCATGCAGAATAATGGACATTCACACTTCTATGCAAGAAACTACCAAAAGAATATTTTCATATTAAGGCAATTAAAACATTGTACACCTAGCTCATAGTTTACACCAATACCTTCACATTTATTCTTTAAGCAAACTAGGATTTCTGAGAAAAGTTAAAACATAGTCTGTACAGCCTCATTAACACATTAAATTACTAAGGTTCACTAGATGAGGAGGCTGCATCATCTTTGTGCTTAATCATACCAGAATCCACAAGGATGGGTAACTCCGCCGCAAGCCATCGTGCAAGACCCAAACAAAGAGCATGTGCTATGCCAAACATGGCGTTGCTAAATTTGGGGTGGGAGTAAAATATCAAGAAGAATAAGTCATCTACAGTATAACTTATGTTAGATGAGGAAAAAACAACTAAACTTTGTGCGCCCCATATCAAGAAGAATAAGTCATCTTTTTTCTTGCTCATCCTCCCATATTCATTTTCTAATCAACAACCAAGAGACACTAAACAGTTGCAAACCAGTGGCAACCAAAATGCATCATGTAATAGGACAAGCATCAATTCCGATTTAAAATACCCGATAAATCAATATTCTTCCACATGCAATTAACTTAGACCAGTAATAACATATCTGACCTCCCCCAAAGAAATCCCATAAATCACACATTGGACTTTGCTATCTAATTAACGTAAAGTAATAAACAAAATAGTTCGAATTGCAAAATTCATACCAGTTTTTGGCCCAAAGCGGCTTGAAATGCATGGTCAGGCATATCTTCGCTCCTCTATACATCTAAAACACCACCAAAAAAAATCAATCAAAGATTCAATCAAATTCGAAAATGGTGTCAAAAGGGTCACCAAATTAAGTACCTTGTGGGTCTTTCTGTTGAGTTGGGGTAGCTCGATTTCAGGTGCGGTGGCAGGGTAGGTGACGGGTATATCAAATTGGAAATCAAACTGTATTTAAGGAGGTTATGGACGTGCCAGCACTTTCTGATCCACCTGGTCCCGTCGGCGTTGGCAGCGGATATCCGGAACCAATCGTTGTCGTTGGACTTGTTCATCAGGGTGTAGGCAATCAGCGACTTGTACTCCTCCTTGAGCCGCTGCGTCCACGCCACTCCGTCGCGGGATCCAGCCTTCGTCGACAACAGTGATCGATGAAGATGATGGCGCGATGAAGATGATCAGTCGAGGGCCAATTCGGTAACTCTTCACAGCAGAAAAACAATCGGATTATCAATACCTGGTTATACATGGTATTCGTAACACCCCTACCCCTAGTGAGGGGATTCACAATCCCTTCACTGTATCAGTCCGATCCACTATCGCAAACCAAACAACCTTTTCCTTGTCCTATGGGCTTGTTTATCCCATCCCAAGTCCCGATTAACAAACAGGGCCTATATTTGAATGCGTATAAGAAAATGAAATGGAAATTCGTATGGATATAATTTTTGTAGATATTAAATAAAAAAGTGTTCATATGGATATAATTTTCTCTTCTTTCATTGCTGCATATATGCATGCCCAAAGTTTTCGTGCTTTGCAATTTTTAAAAGCTCCGGCACGTGACTTCCAAATCCAAAACTTCAAATAAGATGTACCCAATTTTCTATTTTGGCTTCTCAACGGTCTGGAAAACTGGACTGCACCAACTGTCCTATTTGTATATTTTGGGGATTATTTTTATTTTTTTATAATTCAAGTCCGTGTAAGTTTAGGGGTCTCTTTGGTCTAATTTATTTTTTATTTTTATTTAATGTTTTTTGTATTTGTTATTTTAATCTTAATATTTTGTAATTTATTTGTCTGTCTCGATAAAAGAAATCTACAAATTATAAAATTATGTCAAAAAATTAAAAAAAATATCACTAAAAATAACGAATAAGTTAAAAGACTCTATTTTTTATTTATTTTTGTCTTTTCTGAACTTTTTTCAAATTTGGCCCAGTATTTATAATTTTTTTAAAACTCTTGTCGAGATGAACCAATAAACCATAAAAAGTTGACAAAAGACAAAAAATTAAAAAAAGAATTTCCCGTAAAGACGAAAAAAATTTAATAAATACACAGTCTAAAGGACCCAAGGGTACTTCAATTAATTTCTAGAGAACTAATTTTATTGCTCACTTGTAAGGATTCCAATTAAAAATATAGCACAATACTATATGAACGGACTCTATTAAGTTGATAATAAATACACAAATTTCAAGTTTTAACCGCCCGGCAACCCTTCGGCTCTTCTTACTCGGAAGATTGTTGGTGCAATTTCTATATTTTGGGGCCTATTATTCCGAAGTTTGAAGTTTTACACTTCTAAAACTCGCTGGGAAAATTAATCACAATAAGAATCATGACAATCAGATGACATTATCTTTAAAAAATGACCTCACCACACTAAAGCCATGTTTGATAAGGGAAGAGGTGGTAGAATTTAACTTAAAGAGCAATGTTAGTAACACATTAAGTTATACATCAAATAGTATATTATGTGTATGTGTCATCTATTAATTTGAACACATATCGAAATTTATGATATCCACTTTTACAGTTTATACTTAAAATGACATGTCACGTAAGCATGATGTACAACTTGATGTGTTAGCAAACTTATTCTTTAACTAATAATCCAGTGACCTCTTTAATATAATGTTTGGTGTTAACAAAATATATCCGACTAATAGTCCGATGGGATTATGATTCTCTTGATCACTAGGCCCGATTGAAAATTGAGTAATACTATGTATACAGATCAGATACAGATGTGTTTGACACCGTTGGATGCATGTGGAGCCCTTAATAAATGAATAACTCTACATGCATTCAACGATACCGGACATACCCATATTCGATCTGTGTCCGTAAATCTATGTATCAAAACTTTCCCATTGAAAATACCATGGAGGATATGGTATTTATAATCTCATCTCATGTGATTAAAATAAAAAGACTCTTGCCCATGAATATTAGCAATATGACACAGTTACCTTAGATTACAAATTTAATATTCTGGACAATTATGCCTATGTTAGGCACAATTTTTGTTTTGTTATAATTAAAATTTTTATGTAATTTGTTCACAAATAGAAAGTAAAATGCCTATATATATATAACCACTGCTTGGATCAAATCCTTTCCGGTAATATTTTGAGTTAATTTCTCGTGGATACTCTTAAAAACATGTTTTAAACACATTGAACGGTTCGGATCATTAAAATTTAATCAAGAATGAAGAATTTAAATGTTAATCTAATATTAGTCGAAAAAAATATTAGTTCATGAAGCTTTCCCTATATATATAGGAAAAGCTCCATGAACCAATATTATATATATATATATATATATATATGCATTTTTAAATGGGAACAGTCATACTATGAAATGAAATCTTTTAAATTATGTATCTCTCTTTTTTTAGGAATATTATGTATATATCATGGTATACACAAAATTTTGAATTTTTTATAGCATCCTTATTTTATGTTATAAAATTAATCAATCCAATAGCTCTCATTGAACCAACCATTCCGGCCCCTACACGCGTACAGCGTACATAAAAGTATCGAAACGACAAATTTTTAGAAGATTTGACTTAGTTACTTCCAAATTAAAACTCAACAAACATTACTTTTCGTGATGAAAAACAAAATGTAAGTTATATCTTTCGTTTTTCATAATACTAAATAAAATAAAATAAATAAATAGAACAATTAATTGCCTTGGTTTTTTCTTTCTTTATTCTCATTGTCAATGGTCAAAAAAGAAGAAATTATTATAATCCAATCCAATCCAATCTCGACTTAAACGAACATGATATTAATACAAATGATGGACTAACAACCCCATTATGTATCCTATCTACTACGAATCTCACTTCACGGTCAATCTCATCAAATTTATGTCGATAGGTGTTTGAATTAGGTACTAATAGGTATACGTCAATGTATTTTTTAATGTGATTGATTTTTTTGACAAATTCTAAAGTATAAATAATTATGCTTGTAAAAAATAAACACATAATGACTCCTAATAAAAATACATAAACTACTTTGTACAATTCACTTTAATAAGCTGCTGAGAAGTCACATCCTCTCAATAGTATCTTCAGATTATAAAATCAACAACTACTAATGATCCACACCAAATTAACCAAACCTGCCTTAGATAGGACCCACCTTACCTACAATGTGACCCTGCTTCAGAACTACCCCATATACGAAATCAGAATACCTTAGAAAAGAATTGTTTGTCAACTCTAGTGGCCTTCATTATCTGTGTAGTGTATGTGTACTGATAATTTGCCACCCACAAATGATTATTTGCCTCTTCATTCTCACCTCGGTCACGATCCTAAAATGATCAAAATATTCAACTTCGGCTAATATTCTATTGAGTTAAATCTCGTCATCTATTCGGCTCAATTTATCCCAAATAAAGGAATTAACTCAACGGGATAAATTGCTCTGATCTTTCCTAAAGCTTTTAACAAATATAGAACTTATCCTTCGTTACATGCTTTCCTTATGTAATGAGTGATTTTCTCGGTTAAAGCGGAAAAACTAGTATCTCAACAATCAACGGAAACTAACCTTTCTACCTCTTGCAATTTGTGCTCTGTAAAATAATAAATCGTCAAAGAACCTCTGCCGCTGCAACGGAAAAACACTCCGATAATTAAGTCAAACAATAATTGCAAGTACTGATGTAATGGAATAACTTTAGTTCTAAGACAATGTGTACCTTTCACCAAGGATCCACACTTTTATTTACAGATTTTGTAACTTAATCTTCCCAATTCTCCTTAGACTCTAATTCCTAATTAGAAGTAGAACTGTATTTTGATTGACCATTAACGAGATAAGACTGGCATGGACTCTACAGGGAGTTATCTTCTACTATTAGAGTTTTATTCAATCTTAAACTTCTCATTCTAAGTTAAATTGCCTTAGGATTTCTCATCATTATCTTATTAGCACTTGTCCGACATAATAGCGATTCCGAATTATCTCTAAATCAATATTGTTAACCGCACTTCACAAGTCGGCAAAACACTGAACCGCTGGCAAATCACTAAACTACCTTCTTCAGGTTGCCTCCTCTGTTTAGAAGATCAGCAACATACACGTGTACAAGAGCATCCCTTATCGAACTCAATTAATCCTTTAACATGTAATCCAATGATGCTTATTTTATATTTTACCTCCTTCAATTGCCCCAGATTTGTCTATTTCTCGCCGAGCTAAGAAAGTAAACAAAGTGCTAAATTTCTCCGCAACAGATACCTCCATCTCAAATATGCCTTTTAACAGTCGTTCAAAATTTGTACCATCCGTATTAAATGCGATTGACACTTCTGCAGCTTTACTTGGAACAACGCACTTCTCGCCCGCATGTCACCCTGTTTTTCGACAAATATCCCCATTTTTAAAAATCGATTTACTTTTTCCATCACTCTTGCCTTTTTCTCTTTCTATACTTTTTGCCATATTGTTCATTGTCTCCTTTTACTTTTTGTCATTTTCAATGTTCTAGTCCCTTTACTCCCGTGATTTCTTTGACATTTTTGTAAGTTCTTCCTCAAAACTTCTTATTTTTCTACTCTATTCTCTCTGTTTACCCCCAGTTGTTCTCCAAATGATATCCCTCCAATGGTGATTACAGAGGGTGAGGTTCGATTCTGTCTCCACTCTCTACTTCGTAGGGTTCGTGGTACCGCCTCAACCCTTTGAAAATTTCCATCAACACTTCCGCATAGTTATGTGCATCATAAGGCTCAACGAGTTAGTGAAAACCAACCTAGACCTTTAGACATCCAACACAACTATGATATGGTAAAGTTCAATGTTGACTTGTGCTACCTAAAAAATCGCAAGGGCTAAGAATAATCGTAACTCATCTGATAGACTCCAACAGAGGAAATGACGATAACTTCTTTGTTGTCTCAGGCAATTGGGAGTTCGGCCCAAACAAACCTAAGAATGATAGGATTCCAATCCCTAGATGTTATGGATAACCTCATTAGTCCTTTCCTTATTTTCTATACGTTAACATTGCATTTTGTATATGTTCGCCACATCTGATCCATAACTCTGATTTTGCAGCAGTTAATTGCAACACATGATGATATATATCAATGCTACCCATCCAGACGACTTGAGATAGGTCCTAGAATACAAAGGCCTTCACGGACAAGTGCTTGCCCGTTCTCCCAAAGTCCTACTCTGATGCACTCTGTCCTACCGAGTTTACATATAGGACTGAGCTCCCATTGCAACCGCTATTGCAACCAAAGGCAACGTTCCCGAAGCCATCCCTCTACCTTGCTTGAGAGAACCTTACTGAGTGACCGTGGTCAGATAGATCCCCAAAGACATATCCAATTCGTCCAAAGGTACCTCCACCTTAGAATCATCTACTACATCTTTCCCACGCAATAATATCTAGAACTCATAAGATGATGCCGAGATATCTGGAGACATGGCCCAAAGAGGTGGTGTGCCCCAACTAAAAAGCTTGATCAAGCTCGAAAAATAGCCTGAACAGTCCCAAAGAAAATCCCTAAATCTCCCTGAATCCTCAAAGCTCCCACCTCTTCCTCCGCTGACCTTACCCGTTACATCTGACCCAATCAACGTCGAAGAGGAGCATGTCCCTCCACGCCCAAAGAGAAACTTAAAAGGGAAACAAGATAAAACTTTCCCTGGATCCAAGCCACTAGTAGAGGTGGAGATGTGGTCTCCAAAGATCTTAATCGATGGTGAACTGCCCGTCACATCCTTTAACAGCTTAAGGAATTTGAAAGTGGCTCGAGCCTTACTTGAAGCTGCCTTACTTCCTAAGGATATGGATCTTATGAAGTAAATTAATGATGTCATATTGATGGAGACATCAATTGCCCACAGTCTTTTTGTAAGTTTCTCATCCTGCTACATAAATCCTGCATTTGAAACTCACTCTTGTACTCTATTTTCATTGCTTATTTTTTCTATTCTGCCCCCCAGGCCATGCAGAATGTATTGTCATGCCTAAATTGTCGGACCTCCCAGGATGCACTTCTCAAAGCTACTGAAGAGAAAATGAGGGAGTGGAGGAAACATGTTGAGAATTTTAAAGAAGAATCTCAATCCAACCTCAGGAAAGCCCTAGACGCTGCGGCAAAGCTTGATGAACTTGAGGCAAAACTCGTCGAAGAAAAGAACCAATTTGCTGAAGAGATGATGAGGGTGGCTCAAGAAAAGGCCCATGCTCAAGCTCACATCGACAAGTTGACTGAAGATTGCAAAAATGCCTGCCAAGAAGGCATAGACACAACAACCACTGACTGTGTGTAAGTCCACATCATCCTCCCCCCACCCCCCACACAAAGAAAAAAAAGAAGAAGAAGAATCTTCTCTTTTGGTTGGAGAGTTGCCCTTATAGCTTCCTACACACTAAAATACTCCGACTTGTTCTTCAACATCCCACTTTCTATTGAGGTCGTGGCTGACGATCCTTTAGCCAAAAAGAAGTCTGCCACACATCCTGATTCTACTCAAGTTCCTAATTCAACTGTTCAAACCGAGACCTTCCAATGCTTGGCTCAACTGAGATTACCTACCTTACTATTGATGGAACACATGTGGTCGCTAGAGAGAAAGTTGAAGGTGAAAAGGCTTTTGAATCTCTGGATATCTGTTTCAATTTTTTTTACTTCTGAAACTGTCTTTATTCCAATTTCTACTAAATACCCGTTAATCTAACTTGCCTTTGATGGTGGCCACTAAGGCCTTACCTTTATTTTTTTCTAAGAACTATTTCTATAATTGAGGCTATGGAGGTCAATTTTTGAATGCGCTGATCTGCGAGTAGGGCTTACTTACTGCCTCTCAATGTGTACTTAGTAAAAATTTTATGTTTTTATCTTGCATGTTTGTTTCTATGCCTTCAGCCATGATGCCATGCTTGGATTTGTGGGTAGGACCTACCTACTGCCTCTCATCCCCTTCTATTCTGCATTCTATCTGTGCTCAATTCTATACTTGGACCATGTTGGGGTCTTTGTTTATTTTTTAATTGCAAGCAACTAAATTCTCATACAACTTTTCTCAAGTTGAATTGTACCTTAAAACGTTTCTCAAGTTTTTCCTTTAGACCCTCACCTAGTGTATACACGCGAACTGCTAGGCCTGACACCTGAATAGTTGAGTCATTAAAGAGTGGTTTTAGACCTTATTATGGGCTCTTGCCCCAATGCCTTGTTAAAACGCTCATCCATTGAGCTTGGATGAGAGACTTAGTCCCTCTTTTTGTCTGTGCCAAGAGACTCTAGTCTCCTTTTACTTCGGCGTTGAGACCAACGTCTCGGATTTCGAACATAGCCTAGGATTTTTATCCCTATTTTGGGCCAGAGCCTAGGGTCATTACCCTAGTTTGGGACTTCTCGTCCTTTTGGATTTCTCATCTTGTCCTGTATGATTGCTGAACTTCTCATCCCATATCGATTGTCCTCGGTTGAGAAGCCCTTACCTCCCAACAAAGAAGTGAAGGCTTGCCTTGCTAAAAACTTTTGAAGTAGTTCAAAAGTGTTTGCAAAACTGAACTTTATTACAACGAAAACATTTCTTATAACAACAAAGAAATATTCTAAAAAAAACTTAACTGAAAACACTTCCTAAAATTGAAAACATTCAAAGTCCTTGGGATTTCTTTGCCATCTAGGTCCTGTAATTTGTAGGCTTCATTGCCTAGCCTCTCGATCACCTTGTACGGCCCCTCCCAGTTCGGCCCTAGCTTGTCATCTGCTCAATCTTTTGTATTTCCAAGCACCTTTCTGAGAATTAAATACCGAAGCTTAAATTCTCTTGGGTGGACTATTTTATTGTGAAACTTAGAAAGTTGTTCCTGATAAGCACCCAATTTGATGAGTGCTCGCTCTCTCTTCTTGTCTGCCAAATCTAGTTCTATGGCCAATGCTCGATCACTGCCCTCTACTCAATGAGTTATGTTCGGATAGTGAGGATTTCAACTTCTAAATGAATTACTACTCTAGTGCCATATGCTAGAGAGTATGGGGCTACCCCAGATGATCTTCTTGATGTTGTACTGTATGCCCATAACACAAGAAGGAATTCTTCCACCCAATTTCCCTATGTCTTTTCCAATCTCTTTTTATGCCTTCCAAGATAGTCTTGTTGGAAGCTTCTATTTGCCCATTACTCTGTGGATATGCCGCTGAGGCATAAAAAAATTTGATCTTGTATTGGGAGCAGAAAGTCTTGAACTTATTCTGAAATTGGGTGCCATTGTCTGAAACAGTAGCATAGGGGATCTCAAATCTGGTGATAATATTATACCACACAAACTTCTCTTGTTCTACTTGGTGATCTTTGCAAATGGTTCTGCCTCAATTAATTTGGTGAAATAGTCAGTGTTGACCATAAGGTACTTTTTCGTTCCTTTGGCCATTGAGAGTGGTCCCACAATATCTAGCCCCCATTGGGCAAATAGCCAAGGGCTAGTTAAAGGTGCCCGGTTAGCTACTAGGGTGTGTTTGATCGGTGAGAACTTTTGACACTTTTCACATGATTATACGTATACCTTTGCATCTTCTTGCATGTAAGGCCACTAATATTCCTAAGATATTGCTCAATGAACAATAGATCTGCCTCCTGCATGATTGTCGCACACCACCTCATGAACTTCATAAAGAAACTGTTAAACCAAACTGGGGTGTATGCATTTCTAATATGGTCCTGTAAAAGACTTCTTATATAGCTCCTTACTCGGTGATAACCAGAATCGAACAATCTTTACTCTAATTTTGTGAGCTTCCTTCTTGTCTTTGGGTAATGCTCCGTTCTTTATATAGGACACTATTGGATCCATCCAACTAGGGCCAAAATCAAAGTCCATGGCTTTCTCAGCCAATGGAGCCTCTATGTTCGGCCTATCAATGGCATCAATAGAGATTGTTCAATGCTTATCTCTGAGTAATGTCGAGGCCAAACAAGCTAGGGCGTCTGTGCGTTCATTCTCCCTAGAGCTTATTTGGACCAAATTAGTTTTGGTGAACTTCTTCAATTCTTCCTTTGCTTTCACGACATAGGAAACCATCTTTTCATCTCTTGTAGCATATTTCTCCAGATAACTAGTTGACCACTAGTTGGGAGTCATAATGCACCACAGTTTCTGATGCTCCATGATTGTTAGCACATTATAGCTCGCAAATTAATCCCTCATATTCTATCACATTGTTTGTAGCACTAAAATTCAAGCATATAGATTGTTCAAAGTAATAGTTGTCTGGCTTTACTATTACTATACCAACTCTAGAGCCTTTGAAACAAACAGAACCATCCACAAACATTTTTTGCCAAATCTTCGTGACAACTCTTTCTCTACCTGTACATCCAGCTCAGGACGAGGGGGGAGGTATTCCTACTATTGCCAAAACCACCTGATCATTATCATGAGAAAACTCAGCTACAAAATTTGCTAGGATCTGTCCATTTACCATCATTCTTTGGATGTAATCAATATTGTACTCACCGAGCTCCACTGACCGTGCTGCTACTGTGCTGCTTTTCTCAAGATAGAACTGATCAGGTGTTTTGTTGACACCTCTACTGTGTGAGCAAGAAAATGATGTTGTAGCTTTTTAGAAGCCACAACTAACACCAACATCAATTTCTCCAGTAGTCAGTCTCCTTGATGAGTACCACACTTACCGCATGTTCAAAAATGACCAGGTATAGTTTTAGGACGTCATCGATAAGTGTTGTGATTAACGGTGGTGAAGCCAAATATCTCTTGATCCCTTGGAATGCCTTCTCACACTCTTCCCCCTATACATACTTGGATTGCTTTCTCAGTAACTGAAAGAATGATCTACAACGATCTGATGATTAGCTAATAAACCTATTAAGTGTCGCAATCATCCCTGTTAATCTTTGCAATTCCTTGGTGGTTTGTGGGCACTAGAGATTGTGTAAGACCACAATCTAATCAAGGTTGGTCTATATCCCCCTTCAAAACACCAAGTGCCCAAGGAACTTACCTGAACTAACCCCAAAAGCGAACTTTGAAGCATTGAGTTTCAACTTGAATTCCCTCAATACTTGGAAAGTTTGACACATAGTTATGATATGGGTCTCGGCTTCCTCATATTTAACCACCATATCATCTATGCAAGCCTCCATACTCTTTCCGAACTGATCTTTGAACATCAAAGTTGCCAACCTCTGATAGGTGGCTCAGGCATTCCTCAATCCAAAAGGCATCACCTTTTAGCAATATAACTCCCTTGGTGTGATGAAAGAGATCTTGTCTTGATCGAGCTCGTATACTCATTCGCTTGAATCTTGTCGTTGCATCCACTGATTGATCAATCTTTACGAGTGGAAAGCTGTCTTTTGGGCAAGCTTTTTTCAGATTGGTGAAGTCCATACATACTTTCCACTTTTTATTCTTTTTATTCACCACCATGGTAGTTGACTGCCACTCTGTGTAGTATACTTCTCTTATAGCCCTTGCTTCTAGTAGTCGATCAATCTTTTCAATCACAGCTTCTCTATGCTGAATTGCCGACCTTCTTGTCTTCTGCATGACTAGCTTATGTACTGGGTCGACATTCAAATGATGACAAATGATGTCTGGGTCCACCCCAGGAATCTTCTACGGGGTCTAAGAGAAAACATCGATGTGGTCCATGAGAACTTGAACCAAAACTTCTTCATCTTCTTCGGGAAGTTCTTCTCATATGAGGAAGAACCTTTATGAATTGATCTCAATGGCCTGAACCCTCTTAAGCTACCACCTTGTCAGTTGCGTTCTCCCTGACATCCTCTAAGACTGGTTGATCTAGAACCTCTATGGATTTAACATGTTCAGCCTTTGGCTTGTGTTTGACTAAAGTCACAAAATAGCTTCTCGCCATCTTTTGACTCCCCCGAACACATACAATCCCTTTTTTACCCAACAATTTCACAACTTGATGGTAAGGCCAACATCCTATGCAACCATGTTCAGCCTACAATAGCATTATAGGCAGATGATACATCCACTACTAAAAAATCAATTTCCTGCGTAATATTCCATTCTCGAACTGAGATTGTTACATGGCCCAATGGCCATACTGGTTTTGCATTAAAGACGATAAGAGGTATGTATACTTTTTTAAGATTGACTTTAGAGAGTTTTAGCTTTTTGAATGCCCCAAAGTACATGATCTCTGTTGATCAACTATGATTCTCTCCAAGTCAAAATCGTTGAGCTGCAGGGTTATTACTAACGCACCATTGTACACCTGCCAGATCTTCCTTTGTGAATGTTATCTCCATATTTTCTTCACATTATGGCTGAGCTCATGAACATGATGCCAGTGTCCATTCTTATGTCTCTGCACCCTAGCCTCCTTTTCATTGGCCGATTGAACCACAACATGTATAACGTGAATCATTGCTCTTGGATTAGCATCCTCATTTGAGAAGTCTGACTCATTAGCCCTATCTTGTCCTATATTGTTGTCTCCCTGCTCGGTAATGTACTTTTTTAGGTGACTGGTCTCGACAAGTTTTTCCAAGAACCTTTTGTAGCCTTTACAATTATTAGTTAGAAGACCATGGTTCCTGTGGTAGAAATGAGTGGTGAAGCCTAACTTCAATTGTTTTAAGCTATTGATAAAGCTCAACTCCAACTTGTAGAACTAAAGAAAGGGCAGGTGCCTGAGGCTAGAGGAGAATATTCGGCACATTAGTGCTTCATCATAATCGTAGAGGATCATGACGTGACAATAGTATTGGACATGGTCATGGGGGTCGCTGGCCCCTTCATAGAGCATGAAGACCGTCATATTAAACTTCGTCGGGAATGTCGCATTCATTATGTGCCGATTAAAGGGGGTTTGCGACCCTTTGTCCTTGGACTCGCTCATCAGTGTGGGTTTACTTCAGACGTTTGTCATCACTTTTTTTTACCTCATTTCCTCCCTTTCTTGTTGACCTCTTAGCTCGAAGTTCCCGCCATCCTCGATGAACTCATAAAAGACTTTGCGCTTTCGGCTGGTCACCGTTGCCCGTCGAATTGTCTAGTGAACTCGCGACTCTCGCATGGGAGCATGGTGCCTTCATTCCCCATCTCGTTGGTGATTTTTTTGGGACCATCCTTGAGCTTGTTCTTTCTTTATCGATCGTCCTCAATCTTTTTCTCATTCCCGCCTTTCACACCAGAGATCATTTCAGCAATGCCCACCTTCCTCCTGAGGCAGCGAAGTTCTTTGCCTTGTTCATACAGTTGGGCAAGTAGGGCTTCTTTCAGTCCAACAGATGCACATTGTGTTGGTATATTGATTCTAACTAGAGTAAACCCAATTTGTCTCTCTATTTCGGGCCTTTTCTCCCAGTTGTTGTGCTTCTTTTTGCACATTGACATTACTTAACTGTGTGGAAACATGTGGTACTATTACATTCATGGTAACTCCTAGTTTTCATGCTCCCAATGTGGTTGTCAATCGTGGGGTATGAGATTCCCCTACAAGTCTTGTAAGAGCCGAAAGAGAGTTGTCCCAAATGTGCCCTAGTTGGTGCTCTAGTCTGAAGTCTTGGTTGCAAAATGGAACAACGAGTCAGAGACATCGCGATGAGTGGTCGAAGTGCACTCCAATGGCTAGGTCGGTATCTAGAAAGGGATAAATTCATATAACAAAAGTTTGCCAAGCACGAACGAATATGAAAAACAGATATCTAAAGGATGGCTTACAACAATTTGGCATATGAAAGTGGCTAAGTGAGTTTCACTGATCAACCGAGCGTAAGTTCTCTAAGTGATCAACTTCTTGGCTGATGAGCCTTCACCCTTATTTATAGGGATTAGTTGAGTATGCACTCAAGTTCTTTTTTTGCATTCGTTATTCCTGATCATGGACTGATCTGACATATCGTAAGACTAGCTAGTATGTTCATCTTGGTCGAGCAAACTGACCAATATGTTTGTCGTCTTAGATCTGCTATCAAAAGGAAGGTCAGCATGAGGTGGTCAGCTTTTAGGTAAGACATCACCTGAGGAGCTTGTCCGTTATGTTTGTCGCTCGTTCGAGGCAGACGTTTTGAGCTGATAAATCATGCTCATTTCTTGGGCTGGGCCTTAAAAAGTGCTCGAATTTCACCTAGTTATGAGATTTATTCACCTCACACACACGCACTACCACAAACATACATACATATATATGTAAAAGAGAGAGAGAGAGAGAGAGAGAGAGAGAGAGAGAGAGAGAGAGAGAGATACGTGTATATGTATACAATATAGAGATACTACATATAGGTATCTATAATGTATATATACTAGATATATACGTACACACACACACACACACACATATATATACAATTTCCTTTTAATAAGGGATCTCTTATTTTGCTACGGTGTGAACTTTCTATTTTCTAACCAAATTTTGATGATCTGAACCGTTCGATGTGTTTAAAACATATGTTTAAGGATACTCGTAAAAAATCGGCTCAAAACAATATCGAGAAGAGTTTGATCTAAATAATTTTTGATAAATGCTGACAAGACAGTTTTTTGAAAAATTGAATGGATTAAGCCTTTCCGAATATTATTTTGAGCTGATTTCTTACAGGTACTCTTAAAAACATGTTTTAAACACATTGGACAATTTGGATCATCATAATTTGATCGAGAAATAGGAGGCCCACACCGTAACAAAATAAGAAATTCCTTATTA
>JABCMJ010001225.1:0-10144 GCA_014822125.1 Arbutus unedo
TCACATTCAAATACACTAAGTTTCAAAAATAAAATTAGCAGCATAACGGCTATAAAATGAACTAACCAGAATTTCATCATGACCTCATCACATCATAAATTCAATCAACATAACTTTCAAAATCTCAATAACATTGCTAAAATTATTTAAGCAATAAAATAACTAAAGAGAATATAGTCAGGTTGACATATCTGCTCTCACGAAATCTCATGGAAATTCGTGGACATCATAACATATTAAAAAGTGTATGCATGTGCAAGTATTGTGTAATTTGGACAAAATTTAATCATCTGGGCCATCATTTGGGCCGTGACCCGATAAAAATATATGCGATTCCTCTAAAAAAATACACATAATATCTATCAATTGTATGAAACTAGGGTTGCAAGGTATGTGCTTCTACCTCTACACGATGATTCTGGCAAAGAACGATATTGAATGGTGATTCCAGCGAAGAAATCGGTAGCTTGTTCGATGAATTTGGCAGAACTAGTCTCTCGAAAAATAACTCTCCCTCTCTAGCATCATTCTCTCTTCCTCTTAACATTTTTGGTTAAAAGTACAATGCGTGGAAATACCTATGAGCAGTAACAACCTTTTATAGGTACCAGCAAAATATAGCAATTTAATGAGAATTGGGAATTCCATGAGTTTGGCGAGAACCAATGGGACAACATCTGTAGGTACATATCTTCTCATTCAAGACCTCTCTCTCTCTCTCTCTCTCTCTCTCTCTCTCTGTAAAATGTGGTGTTAGATTTGCTGATGAGAAATTAAAGTGGCATTGAAAGTGGTTCAAGGATTTTTATATTATTAAATTAGGCTAGAAAATCAAAGAATTTTCAAAGATAAACTTAGAAGGTCAGAATACATCTAGGTGGTATTAGGGGTGAATTCATTCTTAACTCATTAATCTCACGGAATGTTGAACGGCAAAATAGGGAAAAAATAAATAATAATAAAAATAAATAAATTTTGTTTTAATTAAAATGAACCAAATATAATTTCAATAACTGATTAAATTTTTTTTTTACTATATGTTTAAAAAGTCGGATCGTTACATTTTCTGTATTCTATTGTTATGTCCTATCTCCTATTGTATGTGTTTTTACCTATGGATTCGGTTTTCGGATAAACCTTCCTACCGAGTTTTATAAATTCATCGGTGTAACTTCTCCAGCCCTGGTATTTCATACTAGATGTCGAAGAGTAGTTGCAGAATCTGTCCGAGCAGGAGAAATCGGGAGCTGCTGGAGGACTGTGAAGGCGTTTGGTTGTCCTACCCTTAAATGCTCTATTATTTTATCTGTTTTTAATAAAATGTAAATCTCAAGAGTATTTTTATCAATTTCACTTTCGCATTTTAAACCTCTGATTTATCTTATTTTATGTTATTTTAAATTAAATAATAAAAGGTATTTCTTTTATTTATGTTTCAATTAATCAAATAATTGATGGTATCAAAGTATAGGTTCACCACGGTGACCTTGAGTATAATGGATAGCTGACAAGTTTCGAGAGTTTGTTCGTTAGACATTTCTAGTTACTAATGTACGGTATATATAAGTCTATTATATATTTTGGATTTCGAGTTAGATGAGAGGCGAGTTTTGAAATTATTTGAATAAAAAGAGAGTTAGGATAGGAGAATTAGACGTAACGGTGAGATAATCAGGGTTAGTTAGAGAACACTATGTGTGGTATGTGTTCTTTTCACATGATCGTAGGTTTTGGCCCTCATGATTGTGGAAATATGGTGATAAATATTATGCGATTATGTGCGTATATTTTCATATGTTAAAAACTCGATAGGTGAAAACTCTTTGTACAACTTTTTTTTTTTTTACGCCTTTGAATGGAACATGAAGAAGTCAACTTAGAAATGGGAGGACACACTGCGAGCTATCTACCTAACGTTTTGATTTAGTACGTTTCGTGAAATTTCGAGAACGAAATTATTTAAGAGAAATAGACTTTAATAACCCGAAATTTTTACAAAAATAAATAAATTATTTTCAAATAATCTTTATTTCATGTGTAGTATTAATTTAACCTTTTCAATCATTTTTTTTATGAACGGTTGTGATCACATGTGCATGATAGCGTGATAGGTTGCGTTATACCGAAGCGAAACTTCCTTTTTCTATCCCTTCAAATTCCAGCCGTGTAACCCCTTTGAGGTTAATTGGAATTTTAATGGCATAGTGGTGGCAATCAAAATTGGGATTTCAATTTTTAAACCCTAATGCTAAGTCCTCACCCATTTTGTTTTCGGCACATTATACTTCACCAACAATAGAGCACCAAGGGCTTTGAGAGAGAAAATTATTGAGGAAGAAAAAGAGGTCCTGCTAGTTTCAAATTTTTGACAAATCAATTCCGTTTATTTGATTTCTTCCGCATTTGAGGTATGATTGTTTATCTCCAACCATTGGTTTAAGTATTTTGTTTTAGTAGAAGAATCTAACCTTCAACCCTTAGAAGTATATTTGTGGTATAATTTTATGTTTCGTTTTCTGTAATTATGTGATTTTTGATCTATTCATGCTAGAAAGCGTAAACCCTAGAAAAAATTAAGAATCTGGAAAATGAATATAGCGATACCCTGATTTTGAGAAATTTCATTAAGGTCGTTCCAATGCTCCAAAATTTTTGAAATTTTTATTGAACGTTGATTTATGTGTCTTTTATATTGGGTAAAAATTTCAAAGCCTAATTCAAAGTATAAAATTCTACATAAATCCGTAACCGAACTGCTGCGAATTTGTCACGGCCATAAATTTTATCACGGGTATCAAAATTGCATTGACACACATTAGACAAACGGCCATAAATTTTATCACGGGTATCAAAATTGCGCACCGTTTGATTTATTTGAAACTAGACACATAGAACTTCAATAATATGTGAATTTTTATTCTATTTTCACATGAGAAAAATCAATTTTTTGTTTAAATTTGATGATGCAGTTTTTAGTGTTTAGAAATCTATCAATAGTTGTAAATCAGAAAGTTTCTAAAATGCTTGAACTTGTTGTTTGAGCCCATGGGCTCAGGATTCGACTATCTAATTGCAATCCGAAAGCATGTACATTGTGCACAAGTATACACGCACTAATCTTATGTTCACAAGTCCCCGTGGGACCTCGTGTGAGCGGAAATGTCGTAAGACGAACCTTTGATGTTGTTTTAGTGCTCATGGATTTTGTTGTGATAATATGATAGTTGATGGAAAATTATGATTGTGTTGGTAAGAACCTGAACAAGTGATAAAAGTGAAAATAATTTAATTATAGCCCTTGTGCTGCCGAGTTGATTTTTTCGGCTTAGATTCCCGAGGTGGTCGTGGTTAGATTCCCCTTCTCACTCTTGTGCTGTGTTAGATTCCCGAGATTGTTCTGGGTTAGATTCTCGAGATGGTTGGTGGTTCGATTCTCCTTCACTTTTGTTCCGAGTTAGATTCCCGAGGTGACTGGTGGTTCGATTCCCCTTTACTTTTGTATAGGGTTAGATTCCCGAGATGATTGATGTTCCCCAGATGTGGGTTAGATTCTCACTAGCCATCGTGCCGTCTTGATTATGGGTTAGATTCTCTGGGCGTCATCCCGATTAAAAGAAATAAGAAGACATAACGAAAAATTTGAGCATAAAACACTTACGCGATTTTTGTATTTTGATGTATTCCCATCTGTTATTAAATTCTGTTATTTATGCTTCATTTTGTGTGTTCTATTGTTATGTCATATCTCTTGTTGTATATGTTTTTACCTATGGGTTCAGTTTTCGGATAAACCTTCTTACCGAGTTTTATAAAATCATCGGTGCAATTTCTCTGGCCTTGGTGTTTCATACCAGATGTCAAAGAGTAGTTGCAGAATCTGTCCAAGCAGGAGAAATCGGGAGCTGCTGGAGGACTGTGGCGGCATTTAGTTGTTCTACCTTTAGATGCTCTGTTATTTTATTTGTTTTTAATAAAATGTAAATCTTAAGAGTATTTTTATCAATTTCACTTCCGCATTTTAAACTTCTGATTTATCTTATTTCTTGTTATTTTAAATTAAATAATATAAGGTATTTTTTTATTTATGTTTCAATTAATCAAATAATTGAATAAACGATTTTAAATAACGTATCGAAAAATCAGGGCGTTACACGGCATGACTACAAAACAAACTTACAGCGGTTTTAAAATTGTCCACTCCTTTCGCTTCCCTCTATCATGAAATTTAGTCTCTAATTTTGAATATTGTCTTACGTGTTCTTATTTTCGCATATACAACGCGTGAGAATCCGCCGCTAATATTTTAATACAAAATTTCTCTTTCACAACAAATACATAAAACTCCCTTGCTTATTAGGATTAATTTTAGACTTTTTACAGTTTTACTTGTTTTTCATTTTTAATGCCCCTTTTTTAAATTCTAATTAAAATATATTAGCCAAATTTTGACGATCTTTAGGGAATTTTCATGTCGTTTTTGGATTATTTCAGTTTGTGTCTTTTATATAGGAGAGAAAACAAAAACTTTTTTATTATTTTTAATCTTTTTCAAAAAAAAAATTGCGTTTCTTAGTTCTTTCTCAAATTTTTATGAAGACAAAAAACTTAAAAATGTTCACTGAAAAAAATAAATAGACAGATATTTTTAGATTAATTTTGTTTTTTTAACTTTTTAAAAATTTAGTCTAGTTTTTTATTTTTTGAAAACCTCTACTTAATACAAGTCAATGATCCATACAAATTTGATGCAAAATTTATAACGCCCCAATTTTTAGCACGTTAATTTTTTATTTCTTTTAAATATCATTTTATTTGTCAAAATAATTTATTAAAAAAATAAATATTTATTCATTAAATAAAATGAAACAACTTTTAACAACTAAAGTAAACCGAATTTAAAATTGAAAAGACAACAATACCCTTATAAATTTACAACTGAATTAAACTTAAATAAATAAACAATGTTATCTAAGGGTACGGCAGCTAGGTAAATATCTCCTCGTTGGTCGCTTCCGGCTTGACCTGCTCCACCGGATTCTCGATCAGCACATCTAAATCTCGCATGAAATGTCAAGGGCAGAAAAGTTACATCGATAAATTTTGACACTCAGTGGAAATGGTTACCCGAAAAATCGAACCCAAAGGCATAAAATATACAACGTGATAAATAGTAACAACATATATCAAGGAAAAATAAGATGCAACTCGTGATGATATAACCAAACACAGTAAATAACACGTAATTGATTTAAGTTCACTCTTTTCTTTCTTTTAATTGGGAGGACACCCGAGGGAAGCCAAACCCATATACAACACGGCATGACAACCAGTGAAAATCTAACACATCTTGGGAATCGAACTCAAAATACAAAAGTGAAGGAGAATCGAACCACTAATCAACTCGAAAATTTAACTCTAACAAAAGTGAAGGAGAATCGAAGCACTAATCACCTCAAAAATCTAACCCGAAATAAAGAACGGATTCGCAAAATCTAACCCGCGAAAATCGTCTCGAAAAAATAACCCAAAACAAAATGCATGACAGCTGTAATTCATTTTGTAACGTCTCGACTTTCAGCAACATTATTTAAATATTTTCAATATTATTTTATTTGTGAAAATAATTATTAAAAAGATAAACTCATTTATTGCAGCAAAAAGTGAAATAAGTGCATAGTTTGAAATGAAAAGACAGAAATACCCTTCTGGGTTTACATTTACTTCAAATTAAAAGACAGAGCTAACTAAATTAAAAGTAAAGTAATCAAGTGGTGAACTCTTTTTCAACGGCCGCCGGCTATTCTTTATATGATGAAAACTCCATTTACACAACTCCATTTGGCATAAATGTCAAGGACATAGAAGTTGCTTCGGTGAGTAATAAAATTCAATAGGGAACATTACTCGAAAAATAGAACCCAAAAGGAAATCAATCGTGCAACAGGATATCAATTGAAAAGTTAAACACATAGGTTAATTATGTTTCTAGGAGTTCCGCCGAGAAACTCCGTCTCCTACCCGACTATCTAAGATAGAGCACTCAGGTGATACTGACAAGGCCTTATCTACAAAGGATCTGTAGCTTTAGGTTATGTACTCGGCAAGGAAGCGACATTTTATCGTCCACTCATGTCAATAAATACCTCACCCTAGCTAGATCCAACCGATAACGTGACTTCACCAGGTCATATATCAACGAACCTTAGCCGCTTCCCGTTAATCAGTTTAAGAATGCCTAAGACACTAAATGTCAGTCCCTCGGGGTTCGGAGCTGCACTCACAAACAGCCCCAAAGTCACTTCCAACTGAATACGCTCGCCTCCTAGTTGGGGTCTTTCTGTGAATAATAAGGGACCTTTGATCGACTACACTCACTTCCTAATTGAAGTCCAAAATACTATCACAATAACGAGTCAACATTTGACAACAACACTAACCACACCAAGCAACATTATCTAGTTTTACCTTTTCAATTAACGTCACTATTTGTCACTACGCATTTCCATTACGTTATAATATTCACCTAACACCTTCCGCTTTCATGTTACGGGTGACATTCGAACCAGTGTCCCTAACGTAGATTATAGGTTGTTCCCTCACAAAATTCCAAGTACAACATGTTATCACATAGTTCTTTATCTAATAATCGTTCATCATTTCTATGATAAATTCAATAGCGTAACGACTATAATTTCAACCATCTCCTCTGATAGCACTACGACCATACCTGGCATTACCAATCACTTTCCACACATACCAAATTACACAAGTCTAACTTACATTTTTATTCCATTAACATCATCGTATTGTACCAAGTAAGGTTGAACATTGTAAAGCATGGTATTACGGTTCACACGAGATCCCACGGGAATCCGTGGACATAAAGAAGTGTAGTGTATGTCTGTGTAGGGTGTACCTGCTATCTGGATAGTGCATAAAATCTAGAGAGTGTCCAAAATGGACAGAACAACATTCTGTAAATTTTGAATTTACAAACAAGTCGCTCGAGCGAGCTCGGCCAGGAACTCGCTCGAGCAAGCTACTAAAATCAAGATTCTGACAAAAGCTTAACTCTTTGAAAAATCAAACAGTGTTATGAAATTTAACAAGATCGCTCAAGCGGCCTAGAGCTCGCTCGAGCGAGCCTTCTTTTTTCAAAACTTGCAACTTTCTATTTTTCTTAAGAGTGCTCGAATAAAAATCCTAAATCATGCATTCTGTGACTAAAATTGAAATTGAAAACAACACTGAAATCCTAAGGGTTGGTAGGTAAATAAACCTACCTTAATCAAAGCAAATGGAAGAGAATCGAAGATGATTTTGATGAAACTCAACGGCACTTCTACTTAGGGTTTGTACTTGCACAAGAACTGCAAACACAATATGAACTCTTTTGTAATTTAATAACAACCGCACACTACACTCTTTATCCATGATTTACGAACATAGGTACAAGGTTTAGTAAAATTAGAGCCGTGTTTATATAGTGAGCGAATTAGAATCCCTAAATCAATTCCCCTAATGAATAGTCATGAATTCATCCCAATCAGTTTCCTGAAATCAATGCTATCATCAAATCCTTATATTGACTTTGATATTTTGGTTTAAAACAATGGAATCCAATGTGTAAATCATTAAGGGCTAAAAAATCCTGAGTGAATCTATGAATGAGTATGAATTCCTAAAAGATTACTTTCACGAAGTTGTTGTACATGACAACTCGCTCAAGCGGTCCAAAAGTCGCTCTCGAGCGGCCTACTTTAATTTTGAAATTTTGAATTACAGACTTATATTAATTAAAGGCACAAATTTAAATACTAATTATCAATTATTAACCAATTTTAATTATTTAAAATTTCTTCGTTATTATACATTCAGTTCCACTTTTTATGGTTGTTCAGATTTTATCAACACAACCAAATTTTCACATGAGCTATAACAATTATGCCCACTTGTATCATAAACACAAAACACACCAAAGTCAATTCGATGGCATTTTAGCTCACACATTATCCCATGGGGACTCGTGAACATAATACTAGTGCGGTGGATAGTTATGCAATGTGTACATGCATTATGGACGAATTGAACAGTCTGATCCAGAGCCGGTGTGCCCAAACAATAAGTTAATTATTTTGGATACTTTTTGTTTTTCAATAGGTCTAACTCACTTGCGCAGCCAAAATAAGCTTTTTGTCCAAATTTAAAAAATTAAAAATTTCTGGCGCTTGCTCGACCGACCTAATAATTTTTTATTTGTTTTTGTGAAAATTTCACAAAATTAAAAACCAACCCTAGCTCGCTCGAGTGACCTTAGCTCAAGCGAGTGAGGCATCGTTTTTTCCAAAATTTGAAAATTCCATATCGAAACTTTCTGATTGGAACAAAAATTATAAATACACTGTAGAAACTTAACCTGCATCTAAACACAGAAAATAAAATTTAGAGGTTGGAAGATAACGATTCCTACCTCAATTTGACGAAAACAATTGCGGATTGAACACGAATCGTGGAAAAAAATGTGCAATACTTCGGCTAGGTTTTCTTTCCTATCAAAAACCTTCAAGAACACCTCACAAATTCTCTCTGTAATCTCTAAATACCAAAAATCGTGGAAAAGTCTAATGAATCGACGCTTTATTTGTAGACTCAAAGAGAAAATCCCTTCTTAATGTTCCAAATTAATGTCATAAAATCCCTATTAATACCTTTAATTTTCCAATTCAACTCCAATATTTTGCCATCAAAACCCCGAATTAATTTGGTAATTTATCTTAAAACCAATGGAATCCGAGGTAAATCATTATTCATTCATAAAAATTCAAAGTTAAGGCCATGAATACAAAAAGAAATCCCAAAAGATGTTGTTCGCTATGTTTAATAAATTAACAGGTCGCTCGAGCGACTCAAACGGCCTATTAAAATATTATCATTTTTAAATTTAATTTTTTTAAATTTTAAATTCCAAAATTAAGTAATTAAATGCTCAGAATAAATATAAAATTTAATTCTAATATTTATTTAAAATTATGGTTATTATAAAACTAAGAAATGCAAATTTGTTTCGTTAAAGACAAAAAATCCAAAAGAAAAGTTCAGCCAACCCCAAGCCTAAATAATTTATGTTTGAGATGTCATTTTTTTAGCTTTTTATTTCTCTTTTTACTTATTTCTATAAGTAAAAAATGAAGGCATGAACCTACTGTCATAACTTGAGAAATTATAGAAACTTCCTTTTCAAGTCTATTAATAATAATTTTTGGTTATTTTCTTTTTTACTTTTCCTGATGATATATTCAAAAAAGAAAAATAGATAAAAATAAATAAAAAGAGTTAACTAAGATTAAAAAATAAGTCAAGCTTTGGGCCATGTTTCTAATATTTATTAGTCGGACACATCTATAGTTCCTAAAATCTTTATTAGAAATAAAAAAGACCGGAATTTGACTAAATTGAGTTATTCTTGTTGTTTATGAGTTTGTTATATTTTGGTAAAATTACTTGAAATTTTCAAATTTAACAAAAAAAAATTAAAGAGACAAAGAAAATTAAAAAAGTTGTTTATTTTGAATTTAGTTTGTCTATAGTGATATTTTATAGCTATACAAAATTTGAATCAAAACGAGTAAAATTAGAAAGGACAAAAAAAAGATAAAATTAATTTAAACCAATTGTATAAGGTATGGAAAAAAATAAAATATTAAAATAAAAAATTAAGACAACTCAAACATGACTTAACTTTTTTCTTACAACTAAATAGTAAAAAATCATTCCAGTTAAAAAGTATGACAAAACTTGACCTATATTTCTTATTTTTGGATATTCTCATCAGGATGTTTATTTTAGTTTTCAAATATAGATTAGAAACCCTAAAATAATATCTTTAAATGTGACTGTAAGTTTTTTATAGAAGATTAAAAACTGCTAACACAATTTATTAGTTGGAAAATTTTACACTAAAACGAAACCTCGGGGGAGGTCAATGTATTTTGCTCTATGGACAATTGCGGTTTTTACTTTCAAATTTAACGTTATATATTTATAGTTAGCAGATTGGGTGCTATGGAGAATAATGTAAAAAGTAAGGATTGATCGTGCATTTTTAGAAAACTCAAGAAACCTCTGCATGTTTCAAAAATCAGGG
>JABCMJ010001233.1:0-12771 GCA_014822125.1 Arbutus unedo
TATTCTGCGGTAGATTCACAAAAAGCATTAAACCGCACAAAAATAGCATAAACGTGCTATAAGTAGCAAAACAGGGGACTAAGGGGCGACAATTATGCAAAACATGGTATGAATCGGCACTCTAACATACAAAACTACGTGCCGATCAATAGTGGACTCGACATTTTTTTCCTTTTATCCATGTTGCAGTGGCAAAATAGTAAGTTACTAGACCTACTTGTGTTTTCAGCCTCATAATCTAGTTGTGCTTGTTTTGTATACAACTATAGTGTGAAGCATTCTCATTCTTTTTTATTTTTGTTGCAGGTAATACGACTACTTAGAAGCATTTAGTGCTGAATATCTACTTCAAAATGGAAGTTTTACAAGAATGGCCACTTATCCTACATTTTGCGATTTTGATTTCAACATGTATTAGGTATTAATATTGTGAATTATTTGGGTATTATGTTAATTAAGTACAGTGGGAGATATATATGCTAAACATAGACGAATATTGTAGATGGATTTTGGTATTATAATGTTTTTTTTGTTATATATGATGAAAAAATGTGATTTGTCTTCCTAACAGGTGTAACAACAAACAAATGTATATAATTAAGACCAATTTGGCATATATAATTTGCATTCTGAAAATTATTGGGGATTTAAAAAAAAAAATATAACAACGATTATTTTATACAATAGTGACGATTGCAGTGTTACTAGAGGATTGACTGTGACGATGGTTGTTCACAATATACGGACGGTTTGTATTATAGAATTAGAATTGACCTTTTCTAATGGTTCAAGCCATTGCTAAAGCAACCGTTGCTACGATAATATTTATACCAATGCTCAGCAAAATCGTCGGTATACCCCTACAGTGATGGATATCTCCCATCGTGTTGGCCGATGGTTGTTTGACTGTTGGTATTCGCTTTAGCAATGCTTTTTCCATTCTCTTGTGATGCTTTTGACTGTTGGTAGATCTCAATTTTTGTGTAGTGTCTATTGTTCCTACTTCTCAGAGCCCTGATTCATGTGTTGTGAGGGGTACATTTTTTGTGTTCAACTCTTTTTCGAAAGTATTGTTTGGTTCTAGCACATTCCAATCATATTGATGCATTATTTATACGTGTTTGGAGTTAAAGACCCATCAACTTGATCCACCGTTAGTTGTTGAGACACCTCTTAGAGGAAGATCACACCTTAACTGAGTACGTAGAAATTGTAAACTTGTTATCTTCAATTGTCATTTTGTATTTGATTTCATTGTTTTGGACACTCATTAACTAACATATAATAACTTTCTAGCGCACTTTGTTTGTAGCCACTAAGGCCACGTCTGGATAACAAAATTATACGCATTAATCTTATTCTTGCTTTTTTGTTTTTTTAGCCGCAATCCTTGCACCCCCCAAGTTCATGCATGTTTCAACTCCTGATTTGATCTCCTCATTGATTGAACCCTAATGGGATGGCGCCCCATTAGACATAGCATGTGAGAGAGACACATTTTAGTTCCGGAAACCTGGTGGTTAATTAACACATGATTTAAAAGTTCTTTCTTTTTTAAATTTCAAGTTCGACTCTGATAATTTTTCAAATCACAACAACTCCACATGTAAATGCGTGCAACGACTATGGAAGAGAGTGTTAAGATTAATTCGAGATAATCGTAAGTTAATTAAGGAGACCCAAAATACCTTGTATTATGAAACTAATATGTATGAGACACCTTTATGTGCCTTCTTTCCAATCGTAACAAAACGTGAAATGACACCTCTTTTGGATAAGCTAAGGAGACACAAATGGTAGCCTTTTTTGAGGATAAGATGTTCATGACCTGTATAGTTCTTTTGGAACTCATTAAACAATTTCAAAAAAGTGTACTTCAGGGTTATGGAGCACTATGTGTGTGGCCTGCGCAGCCACGTTTCTTGAGCATGGTCACCTCGAATTTTAATTGATGGACAAAGTTTGCTAATGGAGACAAGGGATTCTCTCTCTCTCTCTCTCTCTCCCGCATCCATGACCTATATCTTCGAATCCTGATTTGACTTTCCTGTTTGAAATAAAGTTCGTTTGGTACATGAATCCTAATAAAGGAACCAATAGAGATATCTTGTCACTTGGCACAAGACTTCATTTTCTTTTCTTAGTAAAGCAAAATTCTGTACCTTTTTTGTATCTTACAAATTGATATAAAAACTCAAGACCGAACTACAAAGCTATTGTAACGGCTTTTAATGGGTAACATCATGAGATAGTTGTTTTAATAGCTAAGGTGTTCAGCTAGTTTTGGAATTACTCTTAACTTAATGTACATCGACTAGTCTTTGGGGATTAATTCACCATTCACTTGCGATGACCCTATTTAAAACCATAACATTTTGCTCTGTATGGACTTAGTGACTCTATAAAAATTGATAATACCTGAGAAATTTTGAACATGAGATTTAAAAGAGAGCATATCTCTAAATCTTAAGATTTGACCACCAAGCGAATCATCTAGAGTTACATCATGAGACAGTTTACAGAATTGCATAATAATCTCTCTGTAGTCCATGAATTTGTGAGGGGAAAAAAGTTCATGTTTTTTAGTTTATCTTATTATTTTCTATGCAATCAAGTCACATCATTTATCTTCGTTTTTTTTCACTAAATTGCTCTGCAAATTTAAGATGTTCAAATAAAAAGTCGGTGCAATGCTCTCAAATAACTGATATTTAGAAAACTATATATATCCCCTATGTTTGGTTTATGAATTTCTAAAAGGATGGAAATTCAATTCGAGGGTTAATTTTCTTTTCGACGCCCGTATGATGCATGTTATACAATGCGTAAGGGAAGGAGATGGAGAAGATTAGGATCATACAGTTCCTATGGCTAAAATTTAATTTAAAAATATTCTTTATTTTACATTTTTCTTATTAAATTAATTATTTTTTCAAAAACAGAAAAACTTCACATGTGAACTACAGTATAAATGTATAGATAGATGGATTGAAGTTAATTAGGTTCACAAAATTCGGCATCTAAACGGCCTCAATGGGTAGTTGTCCATTAATGTCTCAAAATGAGGCACAAGGGCGGGGGCCCTTGTTTTGTTACCTTATCCAACAAGCACTCCAGGTGATAAATTCAGGTGAAGATGTAACCTGTTAGGGCAGCAACAGGCAGTGGTCCACAGTTTTCAAACTGAGTTGTCCAATATGGCCTCCACTTTGCTTTCTTTTGGATCTCTGAAGTCATAGTAGAAAAAAGCACAAGATAATGGATTTATTAGGGCAACAGATGGGACATTTTGGGGAGCCAGGACCATTCAATATGACTTTAGATTCATGGTGCATAGTTCATGCAAGAAGGCATTACTACAAAGATGTGACTTCAGGCCTTACATCTTTTCAAGCATGAAGTCCAATTAAAGTTGAACACAATTTTAGTTTTTCTGTTATAATTTGCCTTGGTTAATATATTTGTTGGATTTTTGCTCTCCAAAATCTTCTTTAGCAGCTGATCCCAGCCCTCCAAAAGCAAACAGATAAAGTGGTATCTCAAATCAAAGTGCTTCGTCCTGACATGGAATGCTGGATTTTGGCAAAGTGTATAGCACTCTGGTTGTCACTAAAAAGAACATTGTTCTCTTATTTCAAACTCAACTCTTCCAAGAAGCCCTTCAACCAAATAATCTCTCGCAGCCTTAGTTATAGCCACGTATTTAGCTTTTGTCATGGATAATGTTATTAATTTCTGCAGACGTGAAACTCAACTCACCATTGTTGAACCAATCGTATAGATGTAGCCTGTGATGCTTCGCCGCGTGTCTTGATCATCGGCAAAGTATGCATCCTTGCATTGTCAACTTTTCTCTCCCGAAACAAAGTGACAAATCAGTGGAACCCTTCAAGTATCGCATGATCCACTTTACTACTTCCCAATGCTGTTTTTTTGGATTGCTACCAAACCTACTCACAAATCATGAGTTTCGTGCTCACCATCACATACATGAAGCTACCAATGGATGAGGCATATGAAACCTTGGCCATATACTCTCTTTCTACATCTGTCTGGGGTGATTGCCCTTGAAAAAGTTTAAAGTGACTTTCCAAGGGTGTGTTAATTGCGTTATCACTCTGCATATTGAACCCTCCAGAACACGTTCAATATACTCAGCTTGACTCAACCACAAGGTTCCTTGAGTCTTGTTCCTGCTGATTCTCATCCCAACTATCTGTTCAGATGCACCCAAATCTTTCATAACAAACTCTTTTGCCAACTGTTGCTTCAACTTGTTGATCTCCCTAATACAGTAACCTGCTACAAGTGTATCATCTACGTAGAGTAATAAAACAATGTAACTTGACTCAAACCTCCTGAAGTAACAACAATGATTTGTGTTGCACCTTATGTAGCCAATGCGCTGCATGAAATCATCAAATTTTCTATTCCACTATTTGGTAGCCTGTTTCAAACCATACAGACTCTTCTTGAGCCTGCACACCATCTCTTTCTTGCCTTTTATATTGAAGTTGCCTCATGTAGATTTTTTCATCCAAGTCCCCATGAAAAAAAGCAGTTTTGACTTCTAACTGCTTAAGGTAGAGATTTCAGCAGCAACCATACTTAGCATCACTTTAATAGTGGCAATCTTCACGACCAGCAAAAATATCTCCGTATAATTGATCCCCTCCTTCTGTTGGAAGCCGTTTATAACCAATCTTGTCTTGTACATTTTTTGCCATCACTTTCTTACTTAAGTCGATATGCCCATTTGTTTTCTTTCTTACGGGAAGCTGAGCTAACTATCGATTACCGTTAGAATAAAGACAATCCATCTCTTCTAAAATCGCACGATTCCACTTAGCTGACTTAGGAACGTGCAAAGTTTCGTCATAACACTCTAGTCCCTCCATCGAATTTGACTTGGGTATTCTGGCTGACCTCCTCAACTGTCTGACCGTTGAACTAGATTTTGTTTGTAGAGCTGCCCCATCTAAAACGGTCCCCTCTGAAACTCTTTCCTATGTCTGACTAGAACTGTGCTCAATTCCACTATCAACTGGAAGATCCTCCAACCCAAAGTACTCGAATGTGCCTCCATCTGAAGTGGTACCCCCACTGCTCAGTTTGTTGTCCCTATCATTGTACATCGTCTTTTCATTAAACACAACGCCTCTGCTTCTAACTATCTTCTTGTTCTTGTCATCCCAAAAATGATAACCAAACTCATCTCCGACGTATCCAATAAAGGTGCAGTTCTGTGACTTAGCCTCAAGCTTATCCCTTCCATGATCGTTGATCCGCACATAGGAAACACAACCAAAAATACATAAATGCAATAAACTTACCTCTTTACCACTTCAAGCCTCCTGCGGTATGCCAAATTTCAATGGAACTGATGGGCCAAAATTGATCAAGTATGCTATCGAGCTGATTGCATCTACCTAAAACTGTTTAGGCAAACCTGCGTGTAACTGCATGCTCTTAGCATGCTCTGTTAAGGTTCGGTTCATTTTTTCTGCAACCCCATTAAGCTACGGAGTCCCTAGAGGTGTCTTCTCTAAACGAATCTCATTCAGAGTGCAGGCTTTCTTGAACTCTCCCAACTCATATTCTCCACCATTGTTGGACCTCAACATTTTCAGCTTCAGTTCTATTTCATTCTCAACTATGGCCTTCAATTTCTTTAAGACTTCGAACACCTCTGACTTGTGCTTCATAAAGTATAGCCTTACCTTTGTAAAGTGATTGTCAACGAAGGTAACATAGTAATAAGAACCACCATTAGAAGGCACTATAGCTGGACCCCAAACATCTGTATGGACAAGCTTTAGTTTCTGAGCCCTATGAGGCTTGTCGTCTTTCTGTAAACTAACTCGTTTCTGTTTGCGGAATATCTCCTCATAGATGTCAATATCCACTTACTCTAAACTCGGTAGCTTTCGTTTCGATTGCAAAACCTTCATTTCCTTCTCACTCATATGCCTTAGTCTATTATGCCATAGATCTAAACTCCCCTTAATGTCTGCAACTGCAAGTGTGTCACTACCATGTGAAGTCAGGTAAAGTGTACTAACTTTCTTACCTTTAGCTACTACTATGGTACCATTGGAGACTCTTCACACGTCCCCCGTGAATGTAGAAGTATAGCCTGTTGCTGCAAGCTGTCCAGCCGAAATAAGATTCCCCTTCAAATTCAGAACGTGTCTGACATCTTTTAGACACCATCTGGACACCTGCATCATAATTTGAACATCATATTTTTCCACAATACTACAAGGCTCATCGTCGCCTACAATATATTGAAGGAAAAAACAATAGATGGCCTTATGGAAGCTCTGAATAAGATGTAGGAGCAACCCTCTGCTGCGAATAAGGTACATATTATGAAAAAGCTTTTCAACTTGTCTATGGCAGAATGGGTTTTCTTTATGTCACATTTTAGTGCATTCAATACAATTGTTGATTAACTTACATCTGTCAATATCGTATTTGATGACGAGGTCCAAGCCTTCTTGATTTTGCCTCAGTTGCCAAAGAGCTGGCAGGGTATAGTTACTGTAGTTAGTAACTCAGTTGAAAAAGAAAAGCTGAAACTGAGTGAGGTTGTTAGTTTGATTTTGACCGAGTAGGTCAGAAGGCAATTGATCGAAAGTTTAGGTTCCGACCAACAAAGAGACGAATGTTAGAATAAGGGCGGTTAGAAACAAAATCAGAACAAAAATAGGTCAAAATCAAATGGCGATATGAGTGAGCAAGAGGCTCACGTTTTGTAGGATAAGAGTGAACTGGTCAGAATCATAAGCTTGCAAAGCACCGAAAAAGGGTAAGAGTCAGCAGGAGGCTCACGTTTTGCATGATGCACTTATTCTTGCTACAAACAGTGACACCGAGTCATGGGTGATTAATTCAGGTGCTTCATTCCATGCCACTGCAAATATAGAGTGCTCATTCCTTGTTTGAAAAGCGGAGCGGGGATAGAGGTAGACTTTAGATTATGCGATCAAGGAGCACGGACATAGATAGTCGAAGCCATCCCAGATCCATCCCGTTGCCATCCCTATAGAGGAACTAATATCCCCTCCTCAAATGAATCCTTTGGCGTACGAACCCGAAAAATTTGTTATTAAATAAAAAAATAATTTTAATTTTATTTTAATTTTATTTTTCAAAATTGATTAAGAATTTATGTTAATTGCATAATTTTAAGTCATGCATGAAATTATTGACTGGGCTTGCATGATTGTGTGCATATAATTGTTAATACATTTATTTTTGTCCAACCCAATTGTTAAACAAAACCCATTTTCATTAAACCCAATTAGCCCATTCCACTAAATTCTATTTTTGTGGCCCAATACTTGAACTCGTCATATTTTGGCTTGTCCATATCCCATCTATTTGACCCACTGTATGAGCAAACACCCACACCCATTCTTTTCTTTAATCATCATTACCCTCACTTGCTTGATATATCACACATGTGCTTGTATCTTACAAAATCTGTGAGAAATCTCCCAAAACCTCCACCTAATTCATGGTTTCTTGCAAACCACTTCGCCCCTATCTCTTCCTTCCCCATGGATGAAATCCTTGAGATATTTTAGAAGTTCTTGCGCTCCAAGTTTTGTCGCACCACTTATTGTAAGCATGGCCAAGTTCATCTTCACAATCTTTCTCCATGTGCAGTCATGTGCAAGACAAGATTACTCCCACCTTTTTGTCCTTATATATATGGCCCCTTCTTCCGTCCTTTGCACACCACTTTGGCATTTTGAAGTTGATTGAGTGAGAGTGAGAGCTTGAAGAATCCAAAAGAAGTCTAGAGAGAGAGAGACAGAGACAGAGACAGAGAGAATGGAGACAATTCTTGGACTTTCAAGTTTCAATAGGAAGTTCAATCCATCTTAGTGATCTAATCCATCCTTAATCCTTCAATTCACAGTTTATTCAAGTTCTATCAAGGTAAATGTTTCTTCTTCAAGCCTTAATTTTTGTTTTAGACCTTTGTAATAAGCTTCACGAAGCTCCATTAAACTGAAACCTAGATGGAAATTTGGAGAAGAAACCCATCCTGACTGGTCACCCCTTGACTCTGACCTTTCAGACTTAGCCACTGTCTTATTTTAGTTTGGCCCACTGAATAGTCATGAACTAGTCACCCATGTTTGTTGATTAGCCAGTTGACTCAGAATTGACAAGCCACCCTTGTATCTTGACTGGTCAGATTTAGCTAGTGAAATATTTTTGTAAACTGTCCTAACTAGTCACTCTGACTAGTCACCCATTGATGTCGAGCTGTCGATTCCTGACTGGTCAACCTGATTGCCTGACCAGTCAGACTTGATCATTGACATCATATTGACTATTGACTATTGACCATTTTTGACCGGTCACCCCTAGTCCCTTACCGGTCAACTTTTGTTACTGTCTCAATTTGAGGACCTAACCTGACCGGTCAGCCAGACTAGTCATGTGTTCCTATCACCTTGAGCCTAAGTAAGAGAGAGAGAGAGAGAGAGAGAGAGAGAGAGAGAGTGAGAGAGCGAGAGAGAGGAGGAGGAAGGCCAAATCTTCATCGTATCTCTACCGAATCACCACCTGGCGATCGAGATCAGCAATTGAGATAGCATTTGTCACCTTCAACCCTCGATATGATGAATTTAAGATTTAATCGCATTAAAAATTGACCCTTGTTGTTAAATGCTCAAGAAGCCTTATCGAGGAGCGGTCGACCAGTCATGACCATGCGGTCAACCGATCAGGACGTTTTCATATAGAATGTTCTGTCCCATTGATGATACATCCCTGGGCCTACTCAGACTCACCTCGCACATGCATACACATAGTTCTATTACTATGTCTACGAGTCCCCATGAGATTCTGTGAGAGCAGGATTATGAATGTTGATCATGAATTGCTTAAGTCATGCTAACATTTTATTGGAATTGTGATTAGATAATGTTATGATGTTGAACTCTTGTTGTTTGGTAATGTTGTTATATCATGGTTATCCTCAATTTACAGTCGTTATGGTTTTCGTTTGTTATTTATTGTTTCGTTGAATTTCGGGGAGAAATTTGGATTGAACATTAGGGATATTAGACCGAATTACACTCAGACAAGGAAGCGAAGGGCGTCGAGTGGTTAGGTTTATGTGAACACTTGTAGAGGCAAGTAGGGATAATGAAATGTTAAATGATTTGGGTGGCCGCGACTGTGGTGATTTGGTTGGATGGGGTCGACCCATTTATTTTATGAGGGTCACTCAGGGGCGTCTATAGCTAGTGATGGTGTAGGTTGGGTAGAAGATCTCAGGGGGTGATGATTAAAGTTCTGGATAGTCTTGAGCCAGATTGGGGAGCTGCTAAGATACGTTAAACTAGACCTAATATGCCACGTTTGCAGAGACCTAGTTAAGGCAAGGCCGAAGTAAAGAATCCTAGAAATATAAATGCAAGATCCACAATGAACTTATATGTTTATTTTCGTTGTTTCATATACTATGATGTAATGTTCACGCTTATCTTGGATTTGTGTTTTGGGTAATACATTTTATTGAGTGTCATTACTCATGGATTAATTTCTCTTCCCTAGTGTTTCATGCTAGATGGAAAAGAGCAAATGGAATTACACCTCGAGCAAGAAGAGCCAGGCTTTGGACATAGAAATGTTATAAAGACTTGGTTGTCATACCCTTACATGCTATGTATTCTATTTTTAGTATGTAAAATGGGCATTTTCATAAATTCAAAAAGTTCAATTTCAATAAAAGAAGTATTTATTTTCAAATGGACATTTGGGGCATCTACACACAAGTCCGGTGATAGGTGGGTGATGGTCTCGTCGTGGACCCTCCGACGATTAATTTAGAATTGTATCAAAAAGGGTAGGTACTGAATTGAATCTTATCTGAATAGTTGTGTCCGTTGCTTTGTGAGTAAGGGAGGATAAATGCCTCTAGGGGGAAGGAGGGATCCCTGACTGATTGACGTTGCTGATGGCGTCCTAACCTCGTCCTGGGCGATCCCCATTCCAATTCCGTGCGCGCCATTTTTGGGTCTTTAGGGAAATCTGTGGGCACTATTTTTGAGATCTCATGATGTAACGTCCCGATTTCTCAGACATTAATTAAATCCATTAATTCAATTGATTAGTAAATGACAAACATACTTTTTTTTATTAGTAAGACAATAGCAAATGAAGTTTAATCAGAGTTACTAAGTGCGAAAATAGAAATGACATAACTAAGGGTAGGGTAGCCAAACGCCACCATGATCCTCCTCGACAGGTCTCGGCTCTCCATGCTCAGGTGGGTACTCCGACTGCTCCGCAACATCTGGTATGAAACACCAGGGGCAGAGAAGTTGCACCGATGAGTTTTGACACTCAGTAGAAAGGTTTACCCAAAAACCAAACCCAAAGATAAATTCACATACAACAGGATATATGCATAAGCATAATCAACAGAATAGCTTGACATAACCAATGCTGATATATCAAAAAACTGTAAAGGATAGCTTGAAATATTTTAAATTTATTCTTTTTTTTTCTTTTCATCAGAACGACGCTCGGTGGGAATCAAACCCACGTACAACACGACACGGCGGTCGATGGGAATTTAACCCACATCAGGAATCGAACCCGAAATACAAAAATAGAGGGGAATCGAACCACCAATTATCTCGGGACTCTAACCTGGAACAATAAGCAAAGGGGAATCGAACCATCAGTTACCTCGGGAATCTACCCCGAAACAAAAGTGATGAGGGAAATCTAACCACCAATTCACCTCGGGACTTGAACCCAGAAATCATATATACATGGCACGACGACCCTTGAATTATCTTTCACTAGTGTCGTTGCCTATTTTTCTAGCAAGCTTCCTAATTTTTTTTTCCTAAAAAAAAATAAGTCACGTTTGCTAAACATTTAAGACATGAGCAATATATTTCATATGACATGGCATCTCCACTAATTCCACGCAGATTCACATTTGCAAATCACATTGTTACAGTATATTTATTTTCTGCATGACATTTCCCAGTAGTTCTAACATGGATTAATTTTGCATATCAACGAAGATTTGGGCAGTAGGTCATTATATCATCAATATTTCTACTACACAGATTCTTTTTTCAAAACATAATGGCGAATCACACATTTCATGATTAACGATTAAAGTTTAACAATGATACGAAATCCCAAGGGTTCATGTCTTCCCGGAATTCCACGGGAACTCGGGGCTTCAATAGATACATACGTGAATGCTTGTGCATGTGTTCGTGTGTTGGGGTAATGTTACAATAGAGACCGTAGCCTGAAACGAAAAGCAAGTTTCTAAGGGTTGGAAGGTAAACAATTCTACCTTAATTTGTGATTTTGACACGGATCGGCGGTGTCTCGACAAAAAATGGTGCTCGGCAGTGATCGAATCCCTCTCTCCCCTTCTCTCTCTCTCTCTCTCTCTCTCTCTCTCTGATCCGTGGAAATGCTAGTGAAGGATTATAGAAAATATGGCACCATTTCTATAGTGGAGGAGATATTATTAAACTTAATACATATAATAAACATCCATGAATAACCTTCCATCCGTTATGAGTCTCTTGCCATTTTCTTATTGATCCTGCCGTTTCAAGGTGTAAAGTTAAGATCAAGGATTTTATTTTCTCATTGATCTTGCCGTTTCACTCTCACTTTCGTGCTTGAAATGATCAAAACCATTCATTATGCTTATTAATAAAAGTAGAATTAATACAAGCGGATAGACTAAAAATAAATAATAAATTTTTGTTTAATGAGATAAATGAATATTTAATTTGGGAATGGGGTGGATGCTTTGCCTTACACGGCACATTTTTGTGCTTTTTTTTTAATTTTGTGCACTGTTAGTAAAATTTTATTTTTAAAATTTTCAATTCGTTATTAATTTTAAAATGTTTTTTTAATTTGAACTCCTTTTGTTCATGTTTTTTGAATTTTATTTTCGAAAAAAATCTAAAATTTCACTGTTAACTTAAAAGAATATTTTAAAATTAATTATGAATTCAAAATTTTAAAATAAAAGTTTACTAACGAATTATGTGCACAAAGCACAAAAAAAAAAAAATTTTAATGGCATAGCACATCAGATTTGCTGTGCTTAAAAGCACAACATCCGCCCATTTCAAATTAATTCGGAACCACATCACATACCCCATTCGCAAATAATTCGAGAGCAACGTATAAAAGACCATAATAAACGTGCCATTAAAGGAAATTATCCTACGGAACGAAGATACCTTCAGAGAGCTTTGGCGGAAGAGTACCTTTTTGTCTTGACGCGTTAAAATTAAATCAACTTTATTCAAGCACGTACTTTTCCTAAACTCACACATTCGTAAAGCGTGCAAAATGAGTTCTTCTTCTAATACTTTTTAAAAATTAGTACAAATTTTAGCACCCATTTATTAAGAGCTATTCAATATTATCTCACTCTATTAACAAATACTTACTCGCAAGGATATATTTTTATTGTCAATCTGGCACCAAAACGTTATATGTAATAATTAAAATTCAAAAGTACAGCAATCAGTAATTACTCTTTCATAAAATATGTATTTCATTTAAATATTTTATAAATAAATTTCAGATTCCGACTGAAAATGCCCACGAATTTTTAATATCCGTACCTAACACTGAACATCTTTGTCAATTGACTATCATTAAGATTAATCAATAACTTTCCCAACCCCAAGTTTCTATAAATTATGCTCTCATCTCCCACAATCCCACCACCCATACCAA